>JAHWFP010098136.1:0-12360 GCA_023313725.1 Lithobius niger | reverse complement strand
CGAGTTGTCGAGATGCAAAATCGGATAAATTTTCAGTGCAAATTCACGTTTCCATGAATAGTGGCTAATTATCATCATTATTCGGTCAGTTTGAAAGTAACGTTTATGATGCAGGTTTTTTTTTTTCATTTGTTTTCGCAACATTTCTGTGTAGCTAGCAAAGAACTGAAACGCTGCCTCAGATCGTTTCAGGTCGCTTCCCTGCAGTTCTGTAAGCCACGACACTTTGGAGGAAAGATAATTACTTAGTTACTTTACTTCAAGCACGAGACTGGTCCCGAAACTGAGGGCAAAAACAACCCGAAGATCCCCTATATCAAGGGAGAAAAAATGGAAATGGAGTATGTCGATTTCAAATGTGGAAGCTTTTATCCAATATTTCCTCATTTGGACAAAACTGAGTAAAAGGTTTCATCTTTCGACGTTCCATTTTTTATAAGCATGTTGCCGTTTTGAAATGTGGATATTTTTTTTTTAATAAAGCCTCTAGGCCTAGTGGTCTGGGATAAAACTGATAAAAAGATTTCACTACTTTTCACCCTTCAATAATCCATTTTTTTTTCCCAAATTTCCTGCCTCCAGCACTGGACACAACATTTCTTCGTCATTCATTATAGCCTAAAAGTCTAAATTGAACTCTATAAATTTAATTTGCAAGGAAAATGTCTGAAAAAACATGATTTAGTCACAATTAAGTTTTCCGAAACATGCCATCCTGAAGAACGAATAAGAAAAATAGTCAAATATGCTTGACAATTCGTTGCAATTGTGCTCACTGGAAGCCCAAAAATGGCAGAAACAGGCACTAAAACAGGGTAAAATGCTTCAGCTTCCAGGGCACCGCCCCAGACCCCACTGGAGGAGCTTACGATGCTCCCCCTGACACCCTAGCTGGGTTTTCAGGACTTTTTCAAAGGCAATTTTCAAAGGTAAAGTCGTATGATGAGTTAACAAAATAGGGGGCCCTGAATATATATATATATATATAAGGGGTGGGGGGCCTTTCAGGATCTGCACCGAGGGCCCTAAAGGGGGCCAGTCCGACACAAGTGGCGAAGGTGTAAAGTGGTAGGGTGGTAAAGTGGTGGAGTAGTGAAGTTGTAAAATGGTAGTTGTGAAGTGATGAAGTTGTAAAGTGGTAGTGTGGTGAAGTGGTAAAGGTGTAAAGTGGTGAACTGGACTGAAAAATGTTTAAGTCCATAGTTTTTTTCTAATTTTTTTTATATTTTTGTTATAGTGAAAATAACGTCCACTTTTTCGTACTCCATTCAAGTGGTCCCTATTTTCACTTTTTTCGAAAAAAAAACTTGGGGAAAAAGTTTGGACTACAAATTTTTTTTTAACCCTGCGTCTTTTGAGGGCCATAGGAGGAACGGACGGGGAGGCTCGAAATTCATTTTAAAATACAGTTTATATCAATTAAATAACTAATGTGCTACAAAAGAGCCATTTTTAAATCTAATTTTTTTTCGGAGCCCCACTGAGGCTGGGGTTCGGTGGCATTCTCCCACCCTGTAGGTATGCCACTGCTTTGACGTCTGGGCATTTAAATTGTGCAGTGATCCGGAGTTTGTTGGTTTGAATACGGATCACGACATCTTTAGGACATATAGGTCCGTAGCAAAAGATCAGTGAATCGTAGATATTTTAGTCCATACTAGAGGCTTGGGGAATCATAACTATTTTTAATGTATGATTTTTCACTGTGTTTCATTTGTGTCTATTGATTTAAGTTTACTAATCCCCAAGTTGTTACAAATGTTGACTTCTTTCTTTGTTTTGCATTTTCCAGTTATTTGACATGAAAAAATTCCAACAAAATGTGACAAAAGAATTAAAGCGTGCCTATCCTGACCGAAGAAAATTGGAATGCCAATGTATTTCGTCGGTAGTATTTGTAAAGAATGAAGTAGACATCTTGGACTGCCCATGTTGGGTTATGATTATCAACGTAGTGGCTATGGACATGCTCAAGAGCAAATTACCGCCTAGTAAGTTAAGATCCTGTCGCAAACTGTTTTAAGTATTTTACAGAGGTTTTTGAAGGCGGAAACATACTGAATATTGAGGTAATTTTCATTGAAGGGTTTAGCTTTGCAAAGAATATTAGACTCCACGATTTTAATTATAATAATGTAGAAGAAGGAATAATCCCGGAGTGTGGACCAGGGATATTTAAAATCGGGTCAAAAATTGTGTAAAATTGAATGAAAGTGTTAAAATTTAAATATCCACCGTGTGTTAAGTGAAAAAGTAGTGATGGCAGAGTTATCCTCACACTTCAGTACGTTGGTGAAATTCCTGCGGTTATCGACGGGGAAAGGGGCGCCAAAAAGCCGGGGGAAGGAGGGGCACCAAAAAGCTATCAGTACCAGCCTGCCCATGTGCAAAATTTAACGTGGGGCACCCCAGACAGCCACCAAATGATAGTTGTTTCAGTTTCTATGAAATGAACAGACAAGATATCGCATTAAACATTTGGAAATTGTGCAAGAGTTCTTGACGGTTTAAGTTCGTTTTCACCAGGTATTTAACCGTTTTCGATCCGCTTACACATTATTATATACTTTACGATTTGACGCGCACCCATCCGTGAGGACATGGCGCCATTATTATATACTAGAGGAAGCCCGTGCTATGCACGGGGCCGGTCATGAATTAAGTTTACGGACACATTTCCCGGGACATTTTTCCCGCACTCTTCCCGACGACTTGTCAGATTGATCGACCACTCATGCCTGCCTCCTCTTTCAATGGAGGTAGAATGGGAGAGCGCATTTGCAATGCTGGCGCAAGGAGGGGAGAAGTGATTGTTCGGCCCGACGACTTGTCAGATTGAACCTTTATTGAGTTGATCGACCACTCATGCCTGCCTCCTGTTCTATGCAGGTAGAGTGGGAGAGTGCATTTTCAATGTGGGCGCGAGGAGGGGAGAAGTGGTTTTCATATTGGCTTTCCTTTTAGCCGGCCTCCAATATTATTATAAAGATTCTAACAGAACGCAGTCAGTGGCGCACCCAGAGGGGGAAAAAAAGGGGGCACTTGCCCCTCCCAAGACCCGAGATTAACAGTAAAACTGCGGAATTGTTTTAGTTGCCTGTTTAGCATAATAAAGCAACTGTAGCATGAATAGTATGTTAACTGTTTTGATCCTCCTCAGTCAAGTAGCCCCATGAACCCTTTATTCACCTAATCTCCCATTCTCAAGTCTGTCTTAATCGTCTGGAGTAGCATGTAGCATTCAAGGCTATACAATAATATGTTGGCTCACAAATACTTAAAGACAATGAATGAGATAAAAAAAAAAAACACATTGCTCAAGTCTGGCAAAGACTTTGAATCCAGCATGAATGTTCACCCTCTTTCATAGTGTGCTGTGTGTATCCTTACTATGTTACATTCTGTTACTTTGCTCACAAGTCGTATGGGGTACGGTAACCTTTTAACAAGGAAGTTTTTTTTTACCTCTACTGCTTTTTTTTTCTATTTGTTAAGTTTATTTCCAACCAACACGATATTTAACTTTAACCTTGTCGTGTGGAAAATTTTGAGCGAAAAGCCTGTTTCATTGTTGAATAAGATAAGGAACACTTTGATTTTGCACTTGAATAAAAATGGAGGTGATACATCGCATTAGATGGTCGGCCAATGAAGCATCAAATTGCTAGCATAAAATTTAACAGGTTGATGGATTTCAACATGTTTACACTGGTTTCACTATTAATGACTTAAGTTGGATTTTTCAGTCTATCTCTGCATTTTACGTGTTGAAAATATTTTTGTTTAGTTTTTTGTTAATTTAATATTATGTCCTTTATTTATGTTGTATAATACTTTCTCTGACAAATCTAGGTTTACTGTTTCCAAATTTACAGACCTTGTTACAGTCTGTGAAAGATTCGAAAGAAGTGGACTTAATCACGTTTATCAGCTGTACTGCACGTTTATCAGCTGACTGCACTTATGGAGCAGATAAACACTTTTTACTTTTTAACAACCATATTTGCAATCGTACACTTATCCACATCAGGGTTTTAGTCCTTTGCTCAAACAACATAGCCCAGGACCCGTAGGCTGGGCTGGTGGGTGGGATGACTAGTTTCGCACTAGTCTTCTCCAAAATGTCGAAAGTCCAAATGACAAAAAAGTGTCTCTAAGATCCTGTATTTAACGGCGCCGGTTCACCATTTCGATAGCGTTGCCCATATTCTAAACACAGCATCCACGTTCCAGATTCTCCGTCACCCAATAGGCTGATGTTGGTCACGTGATATCGTTTCAGTTATGAAAATTCGCGGCGCTATTGCTCGAAGATTCTACGGAGTTGAAAAGGTGAAAAGGCGCCTTTAAGGACAAAACTGAGCCAAAGTTCCCGAATTTCACCACAAAAAATGTTCTAGGTTCGTGAAACCAAGAAAAAGAAATAAATTTGGAGCATGTTGCTCCTAAATGTGGAAGTTTTTCTCAACAGTGCCGTTGGTCGTTGGGACCAAACTGAGTAAAATATTTCAGCATTTTTCATCTTTCGATGGTACACTAAAACAAAATTTTCTGCTTACACACACCTTCCCTGCCCCCTCACCCACTGTCGTGCCAGCGCATGGCAATTCGTATCATTCAACAAAGGTCCAGACCCCCCCCCCCCCCCCCAATCTTCAATGGCTGGCCATGACTCTACCCCCAATGTGTTACTGAATGTGTTTTAAGACTGGTGGCTTCGATGGGATGGTGATTGGGGCTCAACGTCGTTATGATCCGTATTCTAACCATCTGGGGCAGTTGTTGGATAAAGAATCTATAAACATCAGTGTCATAACCCACAAATACATTTTTTAGGGTATAATTTATACTTGGCTTATGAAGCCTAATATTCACTGAAGTTAGCAACAGTTGAATCATGATGCCAACCAAGAGTTTAATAGCAACTTGTCTTTGTTTTAGTTCAAAAATTGAAATCTTCTAATGACATGAGGAGTCGTCCTAGGATACCTGTTCCCGATGAAGATCCTTACAGCGTCCCCACAAATGGGAATGGACCTGTCAATTCACGGGAACGAAGACTTGATAGACCACCCAAACTTCCCCCACGAGATGTTCCCATGGGGGCATATCATATTCCTAAGGTAAGGTTAACACGTTTATCTATGCTGTGTTTTGCTGTGACAGGTTGTTGGAGACTGAATTAAACTACAATAAGTTTCTTGGACTGCAAATGCAGTAAAATTGAGTTGCATTGTTTACATTCTTAAGTCTACATTCCAGCACTGATGAAATGTTGTTAGAGAAATTTATTGCTATTGTGTTGGTTTCAAGGGTTCGCGACAATTCAGTCCCACGACAATTCGGTCCCGGACAATTCGGTCCCAAACAAATAAGACCACATACGACAATTCGGTCCCAAGTCACAACGTTTTCCAAGTTAAAACAAATAAAATACCAGTTAAAATTTGAGCAACAACTATTACAATTATGACTAAAAAAATGAGAATTTTATGTTGAGTGCAATTTTGAGACCGAATTGTCCGGGACCGAGTTGTTCAGGACCGAATTGTCATGGACCCGGTTTCAATCCTTATTCTAAGGAGTGCCAAACAATGATAGACCCCCCTCCCCAGAGTAAACTAAGCATGATAGGAAAAATATGAAAGTTCCGATAGGTAGCCCATTTTATTGTAGGTTTACACTCAAAAGCTCAAAATGCAGTGTTCCCTTCATTGGCGTCACGAACAGATTGAAGAGACGAGCAGGATACACGAAGGCAAAAGTGAGTGAAAAAGCTCCGTGTTGGTTACGGCCGCGCGGGTTATTTGGTAATAACTCTAAAACCAGCAGTGTCAGCATCATGAAACTTGGTGCCAGGCTAGGGCTCGTCCCCACGCGCATTGTAAGCCCAACCACACGTCCATGCGCACCCTGTGAGCGAAGCTGATAAAAAAAAAAACCACGCGACAGCCCCATGGGAAAGGTTGCACTGCAGCGCACTCCACATCTGCGTTGAACTCCATTTCCCGAAGCACAGCGTCGATGTGCTCCATCTTAGTCCTACGACTAAATCGAGTTGCTAGAGGTTCAGAAAGCATCCTTTTTTCAACATTGTCTATCAAGATGGATCTAAAATTTTCACACACATTCAGAACATGGAGCTTTTTGAATCACTTTTGTCGTCCTACCGTGCTATGTTCAATCTGTCCGTGACTCCAATGGAGTGAACACTGAATATTGAGCTTGTGAGTGTAAACCCACAATGAAATGGACTACCTATTGGTGTTTTCATTTATTTCATATCATGCTTCGTTTACTCTGGGAAGGGGGGGGGGGGGCTGTCACCGTTTGGCACCCCATAGATTATGCCTTGGCAGAATTTTATTTTTCTAATGCATTGTTTAGACTATAAGTGGTCATACTCAGATGGAATGCCTCTCACATGGAATCCTTAACACGTAAAAACCTACACAGTGTAATGTTTAACGTAAGTTTTCTGCAAAAGTAAAACCTCTCTCTCGTTTGACAAATGCATGGCTGCGTGTTGCAACTCAGAAGGAGTGGTAGAACATGAGGTGTAATCATCTTGGAAACGCCCCCTTTGTGTCACTCCTGGTATCAGTTATTGTATTTTATTTTTTCAGCCTGACTATGATAGTGGGGCTGACGAAAATAGATACGGACTGCCTCATATGCAGCATACATCGCGAAAGAAAAACGCAGGAGCTGGATTTCACGGTAAGTTGATCAATATAATTTTCAATCAGGGCCGGATTAAGCCTCGTAAGGACCTGGTGCTTAAGATTTATTGTGGCCCTCCCCCACCCCCACCTTCCCCTCCAGTCCCACAATAAAAAAAAGTTTTCTTTTTTTAACCATTAAATTTTTTGTAAAAACAGAATAAGTAGACAATTTTTATTTATTTAAAATAGTACCTTATTTTCTTTTTCTTGTGACCGTGAGGTACTCTTGAGGTCCCTTTTCGGTCTGTGGTCCGGTGCTTCAGCACCCAAAGCACTCCGCTTAATCCGGCCCTGTTTTCAATTTTTCTGTTGACATCACTTTTACCATACATGCATTCAAGATTTTTATTCTTGAAAGTTGTTACAGTAGCAAATGAAAGTAATTATAACAGGGTTCGCACCTGGAAAATCCTTGAAAGTGCTTCAGTTTTGGCCTATTGCTTGAAAAAAAGCTTGAGTGTGATTTTTTTGGGCGTTTTCTGCCTTTGCTTTCAGACATTAATTATTAAAACTTTGTTGAAATGTTATCTGAATACGCATATCAAACTGAATAATAACTGTTAATTATTATCTGTTGATGGGTTTTTTTTTCGGGAGGAAGGGGAACTTCACGTCACCATTAGAGTAGACTCTTGCGTACCGAAAATGCCTTATTTAAATGGAAATCATTATTTCCTTCAATAAAATTTTTTGTCACTGACTACCAGTTGCCAAACTACTCACAAACTATGCAGTCCGCAATTGGACACCATTCTGCAAAAAATGTGTCAAGCCACGTAAACATATTGTTGAGATAACGAGCGTCAATGTTCTTATTCATTAAAAAATACAGTGTTGTAGTAGCATTACTGTTCTTCTATAAAAAAAAACAGTAATGCTACTACAACACTGCATTTCTTAATGAATAAGAACATTAACACTCGTTATCTCAAAAATATGTTTTATGTGGCTTGACGCATTTTTGCAGAATGGTATCCAATTGATCATTGAATTTTTTTTTCTAACCACTACCCCTTTGTTGCCATGACTATTTTGTTTTAGTCCCTGTTGACACAAAAAGTCCATGGCTCTTCATGCAACACACCCCAAACCCCACAGTTTAATTACGGTCGCTCTTCAGAATTCAATTTCATGTGTTCCATTAGGTGAACCTACTTTACCTTTCTCAACATCCAGCAAAAGTTAAAACCCACTCGTTGTTTTTGCAGTGTGAAAATATGCTAATAGTCAAATGAAGCCATTCAGTGGAAAAATTAATACACACAGAAATCACAATCTTATGTTCTGACTTACAGTCAAAAGGCTACCATATTTCATCGTGTTTGCACCGGCGTTTGCCTTGAAGTAGGTGGGGTCGTTCTTGGACCTGACCTCAGTTAGTATTCGTTTTTCCAAGGTGGCTCACCCACGGTCAATGCAACCAGTACACGAGGTCTACCTACGTTACAGTCCATAAATGTAAGCAACAATAGGATGCAATAAAAGTGTGTTTGTGCCAACTAAGGATGTATTAAACAGTTGGAATGGCTACAGGTACATCCTCAGTACATTTGTAGATAGCGGGCATCATAAGAAGGACAAGATGAAAATGACGTGAGCTATTTCATTATGGGAACCTTTCACTTTTTAATGCCGGTCGTAGTTCGGCAAATTAGTAACTCACCAGAGTTTCTGTTGAGTGGATTGTAGCGGGACTACCCCCTAACACCTTTCTCCCTATTTCATTGTCCTTTCCCGGCAAATGCAGGAACTAAAAAAGTTGTGGAAAAAAACACATATTCCATAACCAGTGATAAATTAAAAACAAATAATGTAAACGAATGCAAACGGATTTCCTGAAGAAATTCATTATCTCTAATGGCCACCAATATCCTCAGCCTGAACTGCTCATCCTGTAGAATGTTTTTTTTTTTTTTTTGTAATGCCAGGAATTATGAAAAACAAGGATTAACGAACTCTTAATGATTTCTAGTATTTGACCACATCACGTGGTTTGGTCGTCTTTTTAAATTTTCTTTAATCTGGTCTACTAAAAATAAATATAATCAACCGTAACCTAAATTCAGTCCTGCATCATAGCTTTCCGAGATCTAAGCACCAACGCATTTGCCGACTGAGCTATCATTGCATGAAAGTCAAACCATCGTATGTGGCAGAAGTATTTTGTAGTAAAAAAGACCGCCAAGTTGGTTGCTGTACTACATCAAGCGGTAAATCATGGTCTGAAACCGGTCCACTACGTGTTCCTTAATGATATCTTTATATACTGTTACCCCACTAGGACTACCGGCCGTAGTAGCGTTACAGGCTACCGTGCTCCTTCAGTGGCTATGGGAATTATTCTGGCAAACTATGGACAATCTTCCGGCCCCCTACGATGATCGGCGGTGTCCTGAATCGAATCCCCGGGTTGGCTCCTCCCTTTACCCGAAAAGTCTGGTAATGTTCAAAATTGAGCCGGTTCAGCCAAACGAGCATTAAATTGCTTCGGCTGACTGGAGGCTCAAAAGAAATTAATTTAAAAAAAATTGTATGGACAAGGTGAGAGGCCAGATGGTTAGCACACCTGTCTCCATAGGTTCTAGGTTCGAACCTGACCTCAGCCACTACAGCCATTTTTGGGAAGATAAGGGCTCTTTGATTCCTTGTGCTCGTGTCGATTGTGGTATGTGAAAGATCCTACGAATTTCCGATTGGAATTACCTAACAAAATTGTCCCTCTCCCCTCCTCGCACCATGGCTTCAGCCTTCAAATATTATTACCAATTCTTACAACTACCAAACTACCAAATCTACACTTCATAAGCCCCGATCCCGAAAAGCGCGAAAAGCACCCGTGTAACCAACAATAAGTAAAAACCGGCCAGCAGTTTTAGCAATCAATTGAAACCTCCGGTGCACGAGGCTTATCATTGCTACGGTGAAAAGTGGCCCGGGGCAACAATAAGACCGCTATAAACAATGACGATTAATTCAGACCAATCACACCAGTCAAAGAAATAATAATATTAGCCAGCGAAAAAGAATTGTTCAAACGATGCGGACGATGAAAATAAACGTTTAGTGAAACGCGGTTAAATATTCAAAACGCGCAAAGATACACAGACGGACCGCTGGAAGATCAATGAAACTCGGTTAAACAATATCAGCACGCCAGCCAGTGAAAAAAAAATTGTTTAAACGATACTTGAGCGTGCTAATTGAGTGAGCGAAGCAAACGAAAATCAACGTTTATTAGCCAGTGTGCGCAGAAATACACAGACAGGACACGCCTTCGGTGGTTAACATGAGACAGCAAACCATCCCCATGTTGCTAACGGTGCATCAAACACCACCCGTGTGCTCGAGATCATATTGTTTCTTGTGTGTGTGTGTGTGTGTGTGTGAAACAGCCAACGTGTAGCTGGGCTGGCAATTCTACTTAGTATTCATTGTACCTACATAACATTGCTTTATCTGCTTGTTGCAGATGACCCTTACTATTGTGGCATGCGTGCCCGTGTGCCCAATTTTGCTAAACCTCGTGGTCCCACCACCATCGCCACCACCAATACAATGAGCATGCCCGTAACAAAGAAGACGGCCATGGTGTCACACCAACCTTTCAATCCCTGGTTAAGGCCAACGGATCGACCGAACTACGCAGACGCCAATATCGGTAAGACTTTTGCTCTACTTTATCTGTATTTTGTTTTTAGTCATTAATTACTTTTAAGAACAAATAAATTTATTGTAAACTAGCTGGCATTCCCACGATACATAAATCTTAGCCACTGCGCAGTCTTCATGTCATTTCCAACATGTAATTCATAGAACGTAAGGTCATCACCCTTCCTTCTGCCCAATCTCCTTTAACCAAAAACATACATTATGATGCTTCACTCACTGTCCCCTTTCCCTATGGCCACTGAAGTATTACTACTGCCATGCAAATACATTTTTTTGAACGTGAATCATTAAAAATGTTTGATGTGTGTTTGTACCTCTACTCTTCTTGAACCAAGGCACCTACAAAGATGGGAGTAGGACCAAATGAAAGGTAATCGAATTTCGCTTCGGTTAGGCCTATTTTCATCGCTGAAACTTGATATTGACTCTCAAATACGCGAAAAACACTGAAAAAATAACGTCAAAGTTGTTTTTACCCTCATAATGTTTGTTGATGATGTCATAGTTTGTTCATGCAAACCTTCTTTAGCTAAACGTGACTACGCCAATGGAGCGAGCGATGTGAGCGATGTGGCTATAGTCTCTTTAAAAATAACCGAACCGTAACATCCTAACCCTAGTTACCCCAACCCAAACCCTCATTGTGTCTTCAGTTACACAACAGATGCAATTCGCAATTCACTTCTTCAATTCCGCTCTGCGAAACACGCAAATCCAACATAATCTCACTTTCCCATTTTTCGTGTGTTTGTGTTGATTTCACACTTAAAATCACGATGCCGTCGGTCATTTCTTTCTTCATGCACACGTTGTCTCGTGTTGAATAGATAGTGGTATAGAGTACAGTAATAAGTTCATGATGAATCCACTCCAGCGTTTCTCCTGGTCAACCCGCCCCGGCCCCGGGGAGAGAATGACAACAAATAAGCATTGTTTGCTGCCATGGACTCGGTTATCACTGATATCACCATTCAGCGTAATTGTTGCTAGGTTAGGCTTAGAAGAAGAAATGCTTAATTACAATAATACGAACAATGCTTAACAATGCCATTCTGCGGACTTGAAACCGCAAAGTTAACAAACCCTATTGAAATAAATATTTAAACTTTATTTGTGGTCCTACTAGACACCACGCAAAATATATGGTTATGGTCAGCAGTGTAGATTGTACAGGGTGGTCCACAAAAAAAACTGACGTGCCAAAATGTTCTAAGTCTAACGTTTCTAGTTAGCACCCCTCAGAACAAGGAGAGGACAGAAATAAACCCACTCCTGGTTCTGAGGGGTGCTAACTAGAAAAGTGGACTTCGAAAATTGTGGGTCGTCAGTTTTTTGTGGGCCACCCTGTATAGCCAGAAATATACCCACCACATTTCTGGGTTATATTACAGCTGTGTAGCAAGTATTATAATTACGTTTCTTAGTACAGACTGACAAGCATGCAATTCAGCCACGTAATTTACGTGCAGGTTGCAGCAACAATTTTAATATGTTCCAAAGAAACGTAATTGTCCGGAATAAAAAAAAAAAAAACCTGAAATATTTTAAAATAATATTTGTTAAATTCTGTGCAATGTACTACAACAGCTATTTTCTAATAATAATAATAATAATAATGATAATGATAACACTGTTGTCATGGCAGTAATGCTGTTGAGTGGTAGTGGCAGAACTGAGCCTACTTGCCTGAAAAAGTTGATTTGGTCGATGACTGGAAAGGATATCCAGGCAAAGTTCCTGCCAGGCTGGCCACGGTATTGTGAGAGACTACCGTCCTTCTTCAACAACTATGGAATTTATTCTGGCGTATTATGGGCATTATCTCGAACCCCTGCGATGATCGAAGATTTCCCAGTTCGAATCCCCAGGTTTTTCCCTCCCTTATTAGAATTTTCGTCCTTCTAAAACTTTATCAGGTTAGTAGTGTTATGGCCCGGGGTGTCTAGTTTTTTACCACCTTAGTATT
>JAHWFP010098135.1:0-13390 GCA_023313725.1 Lithobius niger | reverse complement strand
CATTGCAAGACTTTCATTTGTATTAGAAAACAAAACGAACTCGTTTAATATTTAGATAAGGTTAACTGATCCGAAGTTAAAACAGCAAAGGAACACAAATTAACATTCCTGTAAGGTTTCACATGCCGCAATGTTTCAGTACTGATTAGTCCACGTGAAACCTTACTCCTGTATTCACACATTTTTACAGTTTTTACTTTAGAACACTATAGGTCAGATTGGTGCATTCTACTTGGCTAAACGTTCTACATCTACATCTCTAAACATCGTAAAAACCAGAGTATCATATTGTGGTTAATACAGACCTGCAGATAAGTAATCAGGGTTCGTGAGACTCCTTGAAAGTCTGGAAATGTTGTTGGAAATAAAAATGAACTACCAGCCGTGAAATCTTTAATCTGACATCTTGAAAAGTAGTGGTATGTGCATCATCATCAATAGGATGAAGGAAAAGGACTTGATTTGAAGAAAGCTGAAAAATTTAGCCCCGACAGCAGGCGAGTGTGTATCCTATGTTATAAACTGTGTTATTCATGCAATAATTTATAAAGTTGGGCCATGGTTTTAAAATTAATTACGTGTCTAATGGTTGAATACAGCAGTAAGGTTTCACATGGACTAAACAGTACACGAACACTGCGGTATGTGAAACCTTACCGGAAAGTTTATTTGTGTCCCTTTCCTGTTTACAGGAAACATCAGTTGATCAGTTAACATTACGTTAAACATCAGACGAGTTATTTTTTGTTTCCAAATTGTGGAACTTTGGCATACCAAGTTGGGTTTCTGTACTCGTTGGAAACGCACTGAATTTCGTTCGCTTCGCTCGCTCATTCAGTGCAAGTCTTTCTTTTGGAAGTTGGTTTGTTCGCAGCTCTTTTTCAGGGACTTTATCCTTTTATTTGTTATACTAGTGGAGTAGCTCGCTTCGCTCGCTCATTCCATGTCATCTCTCTACGCTCGAGGAGCTTTTATGCTTCAATTCTTATGCTTTTGACTGACATTCCACATCTAAAACGATCAAGCAAAAGTCCAGAGTGTAGCATGGGTTTTTCGTAAGGCTTAAGTTCATAAACAAACAATAACCCTAAGCGGTTCAACAATTCGATCACCCGAGAGCTACATGCGCCTCTTGTTCAGATTGTCAGTCATAATACCATTGACAATACTACTGAACCACGCATGCCTACTTGGCTACTATGGACCATTTTCACCCAACCTGATTTCCTGTTGTGTACTGAATGGTTCGTATAACAAAAATATCTTATATACTGAATGGAGCGTGTAACGATTGCCCATGTTGTAACTATCTTCGTATGCCAACCCTTGTCATAAGGCCGTCTGGGAGAGAGGATATGGGTTTCACTTCTCGGTTCCATGCCAGTTAATTCAACATCGCCGAATCTTATTTTACCAAAGTCACGATAAAAAGCATTTTCTTTCTGGCACGCACCTCAACTGGCCTTGAGCCAGAAGGCGAGACACGTGATTTGTGCCGTAATCGGCCTTGGCTTAAAGAAGCCATTCCCTTTCCGGCACGTACCTGAACTGTTATTGAGCCAAGCGGAGAGATATGCGATTTGTCCCAGTCGGCCTTGGATTGACGACTCCTTTGTCTTTACCAAAGTCACGGTAAAAGGTATTTTTTTTCTGGCACGCACCTGAACTGGCCTTGAGCCAGGAGACGAGACACGCAATTTGTACCCAGTCGGCCTTGGCTTGACTAATCCTTTGTCTTTCTGGCACGCGTCTAAACTAGCAATGAGCCAGGAGGCGAGGCACGTAATTTCTCCTCCAGTCGGCCTTGGTTTGAAGATACTTTAGCCATCCTCGCTATAAAGTCGTTTCAAATGTATTTGCTTTATATACCTTAGTATTTAATCTTTTTCGTATCTTTGCGTAATGTAATTTAACTGCTAAACGGGTATTCTGTGATATTGGATTGTAAATATCCATAAAGCAACTCTCAACAGTCGCGGCCCGAAAAATAAATATATATTCTCCCCGTAACTCTGGAACAGGTCGACCAATTGAAATTTCTATTTCGATAAAGGGCACATCTTCGGAAGGTGATCTTTCAAATGAGCTAAGAACCAGCTTTCTACGACAGTTGGTTTAGTGTGTAGACACCATTATATAAACATGTCCAAAGAAATCCACCGTCGCCATTGTCATCACCATCGCCATTCCCATCGCTATCGCCATTCCCATCGCCATCGCCATCGCATAAGCCAAATATGAAACTCAAGATTCTAGCTCAAATCCAGATCGCCAAAGTGACAAATCGGAAATTATAAATGTTGGTATACGTGTTCACCAAGATCAACAAAGCTTATACAGTTAATTTGAGTGGAAAATGTTAAAAGGCGGCAGAGAAATTAAGAATCGTAATTTCGGCTTTAACATGGGAAACCCAGGTCAAACCTTACAAAGATGCACAACCAGCATGAAGATGCGCGCTGGTTCATTGTTGTTGTTATTGTTCCTGTTTCATTATTGTTTCAAGCAACACGAAGCATATTACCAAGGTTCGGGCAGATGACCAGGAGTGGTTAACACTCGTTAAACCCTTTGAAA
Source organism: Lithobius niger (assembly GCA_023313725.1). Classification (NCBI taxonomy): domain Eukaryota; kingdom Metazoa; phylum Arthropoda; class Chilopoda; order Lithobiomorpha; family Lithobiidae; genus Lithobius; species Lithobius niger. The sequence continues at coordinate 10,813 of JAHWFP010098135.1, read as the reverse complement.
CCCTTTCAAACCCTTTGAAGCGAAAGAAATGTTTCAAGCAACACGAAGCGAAAGAAGTTCGTATGTCATTCATGGACATGGTTGTTGTATTTAATTAAAGATGGCACTTAGCTTTGGGCAAAAGCCCCAATAAACAAATTCATTACGTTACGAAGCGAAAGAAACTGTCCCTATTTTCGTCGTAAGGCAGATGGTTCGTGCTCCCAGGTTAGGTTCGTGCTCCGTAAAAACAAACAACAACAACAACGTAGCGAAATAACACAACAATCAGACAATAAATCTGTTCTCGACATGAAACTTTTTCGAACTGCTAAAACTTAATAACGAATCACGGAGATTCCGATTTTCGTGACGTCAGGAAGAGTTCATAAACAATATTGTGTTACACGCTGCACTAGCAGCTAAAGAGAGATTAAAAAGGGTTTAAAGGGCTTAACGAGCGTTAACCACTCCTGGTCATCTGCCCGAAGCCCTAAGAGATTGCTATTCTGGTTCAACAATTGAGCTTCAACAAAACACTACAATCAAGAGTTGTGAAAATTAAATGTTAATTGATTATACGTAGGCTAATTCAAACAAAAGATATTTTAATGAATAATCTTTAACATTACTTCGACAAAATTCACTACATTCTAAAAATAGCCGAACCATTTAAGTAAAAATAAATACGTACCAATGCGCCAAGTTTTAAAGTTACTTTGTATGTCTGATGAGAGGCAACTCTCCTGTTTGATATCACAGGCGTTCAATGGCTGAAACTTGACGGGTTCTAGAAGCGCACTAGCGCTTCGCCCATTAAGTTAAAATTGTTGGATTCATGGCGTCTAATTATTGCCGTCTGATTGTTGTTGTTCAGTTGTTGTTGCTCATTATCAATGTTTGGGCGAAAGCTAGCTGGCTACTGCTTATCTTACCAGAGACATTAAACCGCCATTTTCTGGTATTGAATGCTAAATATTAATGCGACAGAAATTGAATAGATCGACGCGGTTTAGCGAGTAGACAACGAAAAGTCCTGTTTCAGAGCTGGCCATTAAGGATTTCAATACGAAAAAGGTACCTCAACATCGATGATTCTACTCAGACAAAATTATTTATGCGACAGACATGCTTGAAATTTGATATTCAGTTTACGTTTGACTCCAATAGGTGCCTTTTATGGTTTGACATTTGGGGATGTTTTAAATTCAACGATTGTAATAATTTGTAATGCTATTTTCGTGAACGTTGGGAACAGACCATCTGTTATCAAAATAATTGTCCTCCGCGGCCTAATAACAATACAGACTCGGGTAACTTATTGTTTCCGTTTCACATTTAAATCGAAGTGACATATTGTAATTGTAACTTATCTAAAATAAATCAAGAATATCATCGTCTACTAAACTGTTTATGGGGAAGAAAATCCGTGCATGTTTACCGCTCTTTGAATAAAAAAAAACCAGAAAAATAATCTAGATAAACCTAAACTAAACGAAACAAACTTAATCGTGCTCAGTTCTTTTAAATCAAATGAATACAACGGCCACTTTATTGGAAATATAATTAATCAGCGACCATTAATTATAACAAAGTTACGATTTTCTTCAGGCTTTTCAAGAAAAGATTTACAATTATATTTTCATAAGGAGCTCACAATCAATACTTATACTAAAGCAAAACCATAAAATGACCAAAAAGGGGTGATATCATGCAAAAACCCCTTAAGGGTAAAGGGACCCACCAAGTTTTTGCCATAGAAAGTAGTGATATCAGAGCCAAAACGGCCGCCACCAAGTTTTCCGTCCCAACCGTGATCACTCAATCTTAACTGACACCTCGTTGTTGTCAGTTAAGCTTGAGTGATCATGGTTCGGACCGTGGCTCTGATATCACTACTTTCTATGACAAAATCTTGAGGGGTCCCTTTACTCGTATGGGTTTTTGTATGGTTTCTGTTAACAGTTTATTGTTTGTAGTTTAGATAGTATTAACAAGCCAAGGTTCTGATCACTTAAAGCTGTGGGCTTTAACAATTATGAAGACATGGATCCACAAAGAAATGTTAACGAAACTCCCCAGCGAAATTGAGTGTGATGTAACTAACATCAGCAAAAACATTAAGTGGAATGTTCGTTCTTTATTGTTGAAACAGTTGAAAATTATAATGTACACTCAAGTTGCATGATAGCTCGTCTGAAAGAAGCTTACATATTTATATCAAGGTTTGTACGTTATAATGTAAACAAAATTTCACGTTTTTCCAGCTTTTTCCAGTATTGGCAGTTCCATTTTCCTTGCCTCTTTCCAGGCTTAATGATTTCGGTTAGCATGGGATGAATTCTTTTCTATAAAAATGTATTTAAAACTTGTTAAAACCAAAATGTTTGAAATCGTGGAAAAGGAACCAAACTTGTCAGGTATGAAACTGAAGATTTGCGCAGGTGAAGTGCGGCTTCTTTTAACCTGCAAAATGCTGGAACAGTGATTTACAAGAACGGAGGTTTTCCAAGGAAACGATATTATAAAAATATATTTTTATCATAATATTACCGGACTTGATTCACTAAAAAATAAGTTAGTGCGAAAATTAGTTATGTTCAACCTGACATTAACAATCTGTCAGAATTTCATACTTTTCTAACGCCTAGGAAAGGACCTTTCAAAATTCCAGACTTTCACACTTTTTCAGCAGGCGTATACAAGCTCTGCTATATGCACTTTGGATAGTTATACAACTCTTTTTATATCAGTTATATTTGTGTGTGTGGTGTTTATCGGCATTTTCTTTTAAACTAGGAACTTGTCCTTGACGAAAAGCGATACATTTGCATCACTGAAGAAGAGCATGAAACCTGCAAACTGAATTGCGTCAGATACAAGCTTCTGCTTCGGCTTAATTGCAGGTAATTTAGGACTCCTTGGTCAAACATGGGTTTAGTTTGGTTTTTGGGTTTTTTTTTTTGCTTAATCTAGACTATGTCAAACCGAACAAAGTCTTAAGGTCGAATGCAAGGTTATAAGAAAAGTGGAATGTTTTTTCATAGTTTTTCAGATTTTAGTTTTTCTAGTTTTTCATATTTTTTCGCTTTTATTCAATTGAAAGAAAATTAGCCTTCCTAATGAAGTGTTTCAACCTAAGCAGACTTTATTTTGAAGAGAAAGAAATCCTTCGTTTTTTTCTATTTTAAGTAAGTCAGGAGGGGAAGAATTAAATGTCCTGCAGCAGAAAACTTGTCATCACTTAAAAAATCCTCTGCCAGTCAATTCCAGTTTGCATGCTAGACGATCAAGAAAGGACGAGCACTGGCGTACTGGCAGGTAGTCATGTTGAAAAAAAAAAGCATTTATGATAAAGGGCGGTAAACCTTTGAATTTTATTTCGGAGGGAAATGGTGATTTAACTAAGGAGCTAGGCAGGGGCCAAAAAGCGTGCGTAGTATGTGGGGAGTAGACTACTTCAACTTATTCAATAGAATTGGGCTCTTCTCACAGTTGGATAAGTTTGCCCACACAGTGGAGAGATATGGTCCAGGGTTTTCGTTTTTCCTGGGTGAAAAAACCCTGGGGTTGCAAAAAGGTGAGCTATGGTCAGGGGGAAAACAGAAGGGGAGGGAAAAGTCGAGGTGATCGAACCCCGGGGATTTTGTGCCGAACCCCCGAGGAAGTATAGAGGAGAAACCTCTAGGAAAATATTCCACCCTCTAATATCCCAGGAGAAAATGATGTAGTGAGTTATGCATCCGAGGGTGTTTTAACCGAAACCCCAGGGGTTCCTTCCCCTCGACTTGCACAAGAGCATATCTCACCACTTTCAACTTTTCAAAATCCCTGGGGATTTCCCCAAAAGCCCCAGGGTTCGACCACCTCGGGTTTCGCTTTTCCCTGGGTTAATTTACCCCTTACCATATCTCTCCACCGACAGAGGCATAACCCCAACTTAACCGAAATATCAAGTTTCCAGGTCTGTTCTATAGAATATATTATTTATTTAGTTATTTATTTAATAAATTGGTACATTAATTAGTTGAATTACGTAGTTTCAGTTAGCTTATGATCCATTTAAAATTGGCCGAATTGGGTTATTTACTGGGTTTATGAATACATTCGGTTTATTAACTGTGGCAAGACGCTGTTGACACACATCCACTTGCTCATTGCTCTGATTCCAGGGGTAATAAAACGTGTTTGACTTCTTGCGTGTTTGAAATGATAATAATGTAAGCATGATCTTACATCTACCTATATAATAGGCAGCAATTGCCGAGTGCACCACCCTCGCCATCCCTTCATACAAACAATACCCCACCCTGTAGTGCCATCTGTTGACGGGATACGCCTTCAAATTCTGGTTGGGAAACCTTTCCAACGTCTTCGAACAGATGGCACCACTTACCAAACCTGCCATGTTGCCGTCTGTTGACGGCCTTGGACTACAAGTTTATTCTCGGGTACTTGCCAGACAGTCTTGATGCGGTCGCTGTGGCAAATATGTGTTGCAGTCTGACTGAGGCATTGGAACCTTCTCTTAATAATATTTTGTTAGGCGACTTCAATCTTTCGTCGGCGGACTGGACAACCAGTACTGCTTGACTACGCCAACATACACTTTTTCTGGATTTCATTCATCCCTTGGGATTTACACATCTCGTGGACTGCCCAACTCGTGGTAGTAACGTATTGGATATTATCCTTAGGCAGGATGTTTGACTCATTTACAACAGTTGTGTCGTTGAAAACCTGGGGTCAAGTGACCACACCTTCTGTGTCAACCGTGATATTTCGGGAATTGCGTTGTCACCCACGACGTTCGCAAAGATTGATTTTCCTCTTCTTCGATCTATTCTTGTGCTGGTTGATTGGGAGCCTTGCTTTCTGCGCGGTACTGACAACGTACAATTGGTCTGGAATACCATTCTTGAAATTCTAAACACCAGTGTGGATTTCTGTAGGCATTATAAACCTTTCTTCAAAACTTCTCATAAGGGCCTACGGGAAGTTCGCCGACTTGGTGGTGCAAAACTAAAATATTGATACTCTTATGCAAGGTCCAAAAATGAAACCACATTACCAACCTACAAGGTTACCAAATCAGTCTACTGTACGACTGTTCAGGACTGGCATTCTCGTTTGAACTGAGCAGTGATTAAACAAGGAAATCTTGCAGCTTTTTTAAGCATGTTATCGCAATACCACTGGTTCTGCTAAACCGATTCCACCACTTCTGATCGATAATAACTATCTGAACGGTGATTTTGAGCGAGCCAATCCCTTAAATACCTACTTCCTGGCTTGCGGTGCGGTGGATAACAATATAATCCCGCCATCCCCAAGCAGGTTCCGCTGAACCAAGGACCACTTGCTCTACTACAAATTTTTATGTATTGAAAACGTGGCGTACTCTCTCGAGCATTAAACCTAGCCATGCGATTGACCCGGAGGGTTTCTCAGCCTTTTTTTTATAAGCAGATTGCCTGGCAGATAGCACCAACTCTGACTCATTTCTTTAAACTTTCGCTATGTTCTGGTAAAATTCCTACAGACTGGTCTCAAGCAATTATAACCCCAATATTTAAAAAGGGAAATGGATCCTTGCCACAAAATTATAGAGCAATAGCTATAACCTCGGTTCCATGTAAAATCATGGAGGCATTTATTCGGGAGACCATGCTCGAATATTGCACTTTAAATGACTTACTTGACTGCAATCAATTCAGCTTTCTCTTAAAACGATCTACTACCCTTCACTTACTGGTAGCACTTGATCGGTGGACAACCACTGCTGACATCGGTGCTGCATCTGATGTAATATATTTTGATTTCAAACGTGCTTTTGATTCGGTGGTACATACAAAACTTCTGGCAAAATTAAGCAGACTTGGCTTCAGAAACCCTCTATTAGGTTGGTTAACAGCTTTCGTACAGAATCGATCCCAGCAAGTGCGCATTGCTACGGAGTTATCAACTAGCCTTTCAGTTACAAGTGGGGTTCCCCAAGGTTCAGTCCTGGGGCCTCTACTATTTGTCCTATTCATGTCACATTTATTACCATCTCAAACTACATCTGTTTTAAATCTTAAATTCGCTGACAATATAAAGGCAAGTACGGAAGTACTTGTCACAAGTAACCCCAACCTACTGGATTCAACGATTCATGCTGTTTCTGACTGGTCAAGAGTCTGACAACTGCCACTTTCTGTGGAAATGTGTTTTTTTTTTTACCTTGGGAAAAAAAACCCCGTTGCCTCTTTTCATTTAAACGGTAGTTTACTACCCACTTTGGATTGGCTAAGGACCTCGGTGTGTGGTTCACAGTTGACCTAAAGCCCTCTGCCCACTGTGCAAAAATAACTGCACAAGCTTTCAAGAGACTTCATATCGTAAATCGTTGTTTTGCTCGGGCAAAATCTCACTCCCGTGTCTGGGCTTTTAAGGTCTTTGTGCGGCCACTTCTTGAATACGCTAGCCCTGTGTGGTCTCCATACCTCTTGTCTGACATTGACCATTTGGAGTCGGTACAACATTTCTTTACAAGATCACTTCCAGACATGCGAAACTTGAAATCTGGTAAATGCTTGTTGCGTGCAGGCCTACTACCAGTAGAACTGCGATGCCTGCATGCAGATCTTGCCTAGCTGACTTACCAGATCTTACACGAAAATTTCCCTGTTGTCACCCCCTTCTTTGACCTGTCGCACTATAAAGCTACGCGTGGACATTCCCTTAAACTGGTAGATAATAAACCACGGTTGGACTGTCAAAAGTATTTTTTCGCTCTTCGGGTGGTATATCCGTGGAACTCACTGCCATACGAACTTGTCAGACGAACTTGTCATATCAGCTTTTCGTCGGGGCCTTCTCCAGGTAGACCTTCCACGTTTCCTGCAATGGATGTACGACTAACATGTACTTTGCTCAACCTGTCGGTGGTCTCCTCTCACCGCAAAATTGGCCTCTTTCAACTTTGAGCTTTTAAATTTCTAAAACATAACATTTAATTTTAATAAATGGGAAGGGTGTCAGCGGCCATGCCCTTCCGTCCCTTGCCGAACTCTTATAATCGGCTTACCAATCTTATTGGCGGAGCGAGCGAGCGAAGCGTAGCTTATAACGGACACCAAATTGCAAAATGTTGGACCGTTGGTTGCACCTTTTTAGTCTGGGTGGAGCCCAAACGAAAGATCGGACTGGAATGAAATTTGGTACAACGTTTCATACCCTAATTAGTAATGCTGACCCAAAATTTGCCATAAATCGAACAATTATTTCTGTAGAAATTTTAAAATTTTCGAATTTATTTCTAACACTCACCATTGTAAATTTGGAGTCGTGAATAGTTAAGGAATTCCGACGAAGCATGCACCATGCTAATGGTAGTCAAGTGAACTTTAAAAAACACGGCAAATTAAATTTTGGTTTCTTTTTTCTAGCTAATAATCTTTTTCGACGTAACTCAACGAAATAATAACATTTGATGCTTGTATTTAACCACTACAGTAACAAACGCAACCATAAAAACAAAAGGATTCCATTAACGACACACGTTAGTTTCATTTGAAAAACGAGTGCTTTGGAGATTATTCAAATCAACATGGCAACGAAAGTGGCGCCTACACTAGCGTTGGGAATCCCGAATATGAAGCCTGAAATCGTCGTATCAAGGCCAAGCGGTATTATAAAACGGTATTGACATCAGACGAAACACGAAAGCACGAAACACGAAACAATAATATGCCCGCCTCTCTCAATTCCTGGTTGCCACAGTAACGTGAAGATTCGAAACCAAAACCGTGTTGCATCGCATAAAGGAATAGGCTTAATCTCGAACCACTGTTGTAAGCTGCTACTAACGAAAGTAAATCGGAGATAAATATTAGGCCTAAACGGTAAACATTAGGCCTAAACGGTAAAAATTAGGCTAAAACCTAAAACTAGGTCTAAAAGTTAACACATTTTAAACCTAAATTGTGATGGTTATTTCTTTCAGATTATGTAATAGAGATCGCTGTTGCAGTCATAGAGTTAGGAAATAATATATTATCTTGCATTGCGTGATAGAGGTGTGCCAGCTCAACATTTTCGTTGGTGGCGGTGTCAAATCTTGTACCAAAGCAGTATTGGAACCTTTTGAATCTTCTGACTATATTGTTAAAAACTATCGTACTGATGATTGTTTGGCTTGCAGTTAAACGCCTTATTACGTACTGTTTTATTTTTACTCGCGGTGATATGGCCCACGTCTTCAATGTTGGCTGCGAAAATGAGGCTACAAATAACTAAACAAAACTAAATGCTGGAGCAAACGAAAGCTTGTTAACGTAAATTGGACACCTAACATAGGCCTACATAAAAAAAAAGGCTAAAATGAGAAAAAGAACAGCAGTACGTAACACCAAAAGGCAAACAGCCCAACAAAGCCCATTAAGTATTGCACCCAGATTTTTAAGAATTTTTAACAAATGTAGTATCGTCATTAAAATAAAAACTAAATATAAGTTTGAAATGAAGATCCGTTCGCTCCGCCTACAATAGGCCCAAAGCCTGTTTCGTAGTTATTATCATTATTAAGTTCGGATTATAACATTTTTTCCAAAGTCTTCAAAGAGATGGCGCCACTTACCAAACGTGCCATGTCGCCGTCTGTTGACGGCCTTGGACTACACTTTCGGGTTATAACACATTTTCCAAAGTCTTCGAAGAGATGGCGCCACTTATCAGACCTGCCGCACCGCTATTTGGATCATATTTTGGCGTATTATTGTGGCACCAAAGCGGCAACAAAGTTTTAGTTGTGTGGGATGTGCCATTGTTGGCGTTTGAGCTAAAAAAAAAAAAACAACAACCCGTGTCTACTAAACCAGACAACTTTAAACCAAACGACCGAGAGGTTCTTAATTTCGATGAAACTTGAAATTGTCAGCCTGATACGATGGAAAGGCGCATTTGTTTCCTAAATGCTCACTTCCAGAAAGGAGTTGAATTGTTTTTAAGTGGGCTGCAACAATCGTTCCTGCAACAATTTCGCAATGCGTGGTACCGAGGTCAATTGTTTCAAAGGATTAACTTAAACATGGGATTACTTGCTTACTGAATGCTGGACCTCTCATTGATGGTTTTTTTTAGCCTTCAGTCGAACATACGCGTGCGAGTTTCCGGGGCTTCACCAAAGGGGAAATGTCACAGGGCCGCTCTTTCGGAGGGAAGGAGGGGGGGGGGGGGGAGCAGGGCAAGTGTGTATGGGGCGCAATGCACGCAACCGAAGTGAATTGTTTCAAAGAATTAACTTAAACATGGAATTACTTGCTTACTGAATGCTCGATTTCTCAGTGAGAAGGGTTTTCAGCCTTCAGTCAAACACACACATGCGACTTTTCTGGGGCTGCACCAACGGGGAATGTCACGGGGCGACATATTCGCGGGGGGGGGGAGCAAGTCTGTGTTGGGGGACATACATGCGTATCCGAGAAAGGGCAGGAGTGTGGGGATTGGGGATTACAGTAATTGTGGGGGGGGGGGGCATATGTGATATATCTTGATAAATTTAAAACCAAAGACCAAACACCTGAGGTGTCGGAAGGAGGCGGAGAGATATTTAGAACCCACACTATGGGAGTGCGGGAGGGGGTGCAAGGGGGTGTGTGGGGTGGGGCAGGGACGTACGGGTGGGTGGGGGAGTGCGCAGCATGCGCACGGGCACAACAATTTATCTACATAATAAAAACGTTGAATTAGTAAGTATAAGAAGTATGAAGCTAAAAATCACTTTAATCGTTTTTCATTCTTCGTGCACGTGTTATGTCTTTGCTTCGCCTAACAGTTTCTTCTAAACGTTGATTATTGATCGGTAAAATGAAAGGGTCTTAAGGCTTCATCGGGCAGATGATCAGGAGTGGTTAAAGCTTACTAAAACCATATAACTCTTTGAAAAAATTCCGTGTTTCAGCTAAACACATAGCTGAAACAACTAAGCAACACCTTATCTTAGTTTGATTTAAAACTATATGCGTTTAGCTGAAACACGGATTTCAGGTTTTTTTTAGGGTTTCCATAGCTAGCTCGATGTATAAGCTAAGAACTGACATGTGTACCAAATTTCAGGGCTCTTAGCTTGATGTGCATGATTAGCCGAAATTCTGGCCCGTAACAGCTGAACTATAACTAGAGATCGAACCAAAGAACCGATCCTCAAGTTTTAGCTTCAACTGTAGGTATGAAGAAGGCCTTGAGCCTTTTGAACGCTATTTTTATATGACTACAATTGTTGTTGTTCTTCTTGTTGGGGAAGTTGTGCTCTCACCAATAGAACGAACAAAAGAATCCATTTTTTATTATTAAAAATGCTGTCCTATAATAGTTATTTTAAGGTCATTGCAATATTCTTTTCTTTGTTATTCTTGCTGGAACAAGAAAAAATAATAGATATTAGTATAAAAAAACGCTGAACCTAACAAAATATGGATGTAAGCCTTAAAAAACTTAAAGCACTAACGGAACAGATATTAGAAAAATAAGCCATCAGTGTCGCGCTAATACGTGCAAAAGAAACTCCAGCTTGTTTTTTTGGAATTCTGGATATTCTTTTACTCGTATTATACAGGGTAGGGCAGAAAGAACGGAACACCCTTGGCAATCAAAGATGGTTAATGTTAGGATAATGAAACTTTGCATGGTATGTAAGCGAACTGGGGAGCCAACCAACCATGTATCGATCACTGACCTTGACGCATATTTTCTAGATCATCGTGATGCTAACTTTTTAACTATGCTTCGTAGAACCCCAGTGTAAATTAGAAACTTGTAGAGAGTGTCAAGGCATGGCCAATGCAAAAAAAAA
>JAHWFP010098134.1:27048-38277 GCA_023313725.1 Lithobius niger | reverse complement strand
ATACGCCGCGCGCACAATAGGCCTAAGGGGTTTATGCTTTATCAGAATTGAAACAAAAACGACATGAAATTTCAACTGAAATAAAGTGAAGGTTTTAGAAGTAAAAAGTGAAATCCGAATGAGCTACTCTTTATATTTAAAATTACTTTCCGGAAAATGTTGAAATTCCCTGACTTAAATAATGTGTTTTATCAAATTCCCTGATTTTTCCCTGACTTTCCAGAATTCCCTGAAAAGATTTCTCATTTTTTTTTAGGTTTTCCAAATAGAACGCCACTCTGTAACAAAAAAAATCACTATTTTTACTTATTTTTTTTTGTTAAATTAAACATTTTTCTTTATTTTTTATGTTCACTAAAACTCGCTACGATCCCTGAACTTCTCTTTCCCCTTTTAAAAACGTTTGTGCGAGATTTATAAGGCAGAGGACCGGTTACAAGGAGGGCTAAGTAGCACTAACCCCAGGAGGAAACGCGAAAGGCAATATTGAGTGCCTGGCAGGAAGGAAGATGGTATGGACAGGCTACAGACAGGCAGACAAGGGGAAGAAGATGCACCATCGTCCCCTCTCCCTCTTCCCCTTCCTTTCCTAATAGAAGGGGGAAGAAAATAGGGAATGCAAGGGGAAGGCAAGGGCTGCGCATCAGCTCTCAATCGCGCGTGTCACACACAGGTGGCAGCATCCGACGCCCCACGCACTCCTCCTATAAGGACGTTTCTTCAATGCTAATAGAGAAAGGAAACACGGAACCCCCCGACCGCGTTTTGTATAAAACTCACATACAGGAGAAGGAGATTTTGCATCAAAGTCTCTTACTATGACGACGAAAACACAAGCGGAGTTGATGGCTCACAGCCGTTCCCTTTGCTTGCCGCACGACGGCGCTGCATGTGTCGCTCAAAATCAAAGGAGAGGGAGTGGGTTTCGTTCGGGAACAGCTGGAAGCAATCACCAACAAACTCTCATTGTTTTTTCTTTTCTTTTTGAAACGTAAGGAATTGTATGATATAAATTTCGGACGAGCTTTCAAATAGCTGTATGAAAAAAAAAAGAAAGATGCGTATTGGTGAATCGGAGTGTAGGGACGATGGGAAAGTGGAGGACTGGGGGAGTGTTTTATTGAGGTGGCCAATTCGACATTTTTTTATTAGTAAACCGCCTGAAGAAGAATCTAATTTCTTTTTATGGAAGTACTCAATTTGTTTTCAACAGTAGTTCATGAAGTGAGAGACGAGAGACAAATGACATAAGCGAGTAATTTCGTACATGAGGCTTTGTTTTATGAAAATACTGCAATTTTTGTCGGATTAAATGGGCGTACGGGCGAATTTTCGTGCAAGGAAGAGGGGGCTGGGGCGATTTTCAAATGGCGTAGAGCAATTTCATCCATATGGTTTTTATCAGAAAAAGATTTTATCAGAAAGATATGGATATTGGTGAATTGATGTGCAAGGCAGAAGTGGAACGGTTCAAGTTTGCTTCTTTAGTAAACTTCTTTGATGCAGTAAGATGCGCAGGAAGAAGGGGGACAACTGGTAAATCGAACCGGGTCGAATCTTACTTACAGGCTTTATTCACATGATCTGATGACCCCATGGCTACTTAAGAGGTCTATTCACCTGATCTGCCGACCCCGTAACTAATTATGGGGTCTATTCACCTAATCTGATGACCCCATGGCTACTTCTGCTGATCCACCGACTCCGCAGCTATTTAAGTGGTTTATTCAGTTGGTATGCAGGCCCCATAGCTACTTAACGGGTCTATTAATCTGATGTGCCGATCCCACAACTACTTGAAGGACCCATTCAGCTGATCTGCTAACTCCGTAGGTACTTAAGGGGTCTTCACCTGATCTACTAGCACTGTAGCTACTTAAAGTGTCTATTCACCTGATTCGACAACCCCATGACCGCTCAAGGGTGCTATCCAGCTGATCTGCTGGCCCTATTGCTACTTTAGGGGTCTAGTCACTCAATCTGCTGCTCACACAGCTATTTAAAGGGTCTATTCACCCGATCTGCCAATCCCACAGCTACTTAAGAGGTCTATTCAGCTGACCTGCTGACCCCACAACTGCTTTAGGGGTCTATTCACCTGCCCTGCTGACCCCGCAGCTACTTAAGGGGTTTATTAACTTGATCTGCCGAACCCGCAGCTACTTAGGGATCTTTTGTGCTGACCTGCTGACCCACAGCTAATTACGGGGACTATTCACTTGATCTGCTGATCCAACAGATACTGAAGGGTTCCATTCAGTTGATCTGCTGACCGTACAGCTACTTAAGAGGTCTACTGAGTTGATCTGTCGACCCCACGGCTACTTAAGGGTTCTATTCAGCTGATCTGCTGACCCCATATCTACTTAAGGGGTCGATTCATCCGATCTGCCATCCCCACAGCTACTTAAAGGATCTATTCAGCTGATCTGCTGACCCCCACATTTTCTTAAGGGATCTATTCAGTTAATCTGAATAGCTACTTAATGGGTCTAAGTCAGAGATTCAACTACGGGAAGCCGTGGAATGACTCCCACATATCCATTCTACTAATCTGCAGACCCCACATCTACTTAAGGGATCCATTTAGCTGATCTGCTGTCCCCACACCTACTTACTGGATCCACTCAGCTAATCTGCTGACCCTACAGCTATTTAAGAGGTACATTCGCCTAATCTGCCGACACCATAGCTGCTTAAGGGGGTCTATCAACCTGATCTGCTGACCCCATAACTACTTAAGGGGATGCATTCCCCCGATCTGCTGATCAGAGTAGTGACAGTCGTCTAACACTACCCTGATCAGCGCATCTGGCAGGGACGTTTTTCTTCGAAATTTTGACTGTTGGAAGTGTCATCTTTTAGTTCCAACGTGAACTCCCCCTCAATTTCCTGCCACCATCCCTCATTCCTTCAATCACCGATGGATAAAGTCCTGTCCATTACCGTACAGAAGCTAACTCAAGCAGTAGGCGGAGTTCTGCCACTTTTCACCGGCCACGAATCACGGGCCAAAACGTCGTGTACCCTTCGCCCTTCGCATTACAACACCGCAGTCGAAACACGTTCGAGCCCTGTTTGAGAGTATACGTACGGAAGATTGCGTGATAGGTATCTTATCTTTTGAACCACTCAGGAACAGCTCAGCAAGAGAAGAACGTTAAGAGACTGCAATCTGCTACTTCAAGACTGCTCGAACGCGAAACGAATACTTTACGGATCCGAGAAAACGGGAAAAAGAGAAAGAAAGAGGCCCTCCCTGGAACACTGCTAACCTCCCCCAGAACCCCACGCCCTTAGCGTGTACTGATCCAATCGAGGCATGCGAAAACGTTCGAGGTAACTGCAGCAATGGTGGGAAGCAGCGGGTGTCAAGTAAATTTCAAAACGAGCGGTATATACTATATCATATATAATAAGAATATTATAATAATATAGGTTTGTTGCAGACGCAACCGGAATGGCAGGGACCTGGTGGTCACTAACTGCCATCCGAATTTAAAATTAATAAAATAATATAAATTACAAAACTTAAACAATTTAAAAGTTTAAAACGAAAACGATGGCTCGGCTGCAGAGGAAGAATTCATGGTAATGGGTTGGGGTCACGAACGCCTTACCACCAAGGTTAGACCTACCAGGGACACAATGGTTTCCGATGGCATCGCCAAACGTGAAGGACAAGTGAAGGGGAAAAGCCGGGTATCACTGTCAATGTTTCTTAAAAACCAAAAATGGTATAAGAGGCCACCAAGGTCCGAATGGTTCGGCACTTCAAAGGAGTGATATCAACACACCAAAACAGTCGCCAAGTTAACCGCACCGCTTAATAGTTCGAAGGTTAAATGTAAACTAAAACAGTGCTTCTTTCGGTAGCACTGTTCAAGTTTTCATTTAACGTCCAAAGTATTATTCGGTGCGATTAAGTTTGCGAATGTTCTGGTGTGTTGATATCGCTCCTATGAAGGGCCGAACCAGTTTTAGTTTTTGATATGACATCACTCCTTTTTTTTTAAACTGTGTATTAGACTCAATTCCGTTTCCGTGCAGATGTGTAATAAAATGGTACATCAACACGAAATTGGTTTTCAACACTTTGCTACTACCTTTCGCCTAGAGGCCGAACCATTCTCGAATTAGTCACCTCTTTATAGGTTTTTGGTTTGGTTTTAATTTTGCTGGAATTTGTTTTATTTAGTTAGTTTTGGTGTGTTGATATCACTCCTTTGAAGGGCCAAACCACTCTCAACTTGGTGGCCTCTCTTACCAGTTTTTGGCTTTGTTTATTTTGCTTTGTTTTTACGTTTTATTTATTTTTCGTGAATTGGACGTGAATACAATTTCTTTGGCCACGTTGTTTATATTTATCGTGATACACTAGTGTGTGTCTAGGCACGCACGTCAGTATACACGTTGTCATTGTCGGAACTTTGGCCGTCAAATGAAAGATAATGCCGACAATACTAACAATGGTTATAACAATATTTTCACATTTACGCGCCTCTCACGCCATCCCCGTTACACCTCCAGGCTCCAATTCATAAAATGGTACGCCGTTTGTATTAAACTGCACCCATTCGCCTTCCCGTTACTCGGTATCGATGAATAATCCTCCTATGGGATTTAACATGGGGATGAGCGGACTAGCTAGCTAGCTAGTAACTAGTATAACACATTTGCAACGTTATTGAGGGTAAGATTTTGCATTGAAAGCAGCTTAGCTGGCATTCCTGCACGAATAAATTTTTGTCAGGTGGGTCATTGCTCTCGATTTCAACACAATTTAAGCTTTTGTACCGCATTATTATTTTTATCCAAGTACCTGAAATGCGCCCAACTCTGCTTCAGGATATAAGACACTTGAAGCTATGGCGTCGCGCTACAATGGTTTACAACCTCGACAATTGAATTGATGTGATGTTTGTTGTGATGTTTGTTGCCTAACTTGGCGCGACACAGTAGCGTGTGTCTAGATAGTGATAATAACGATTGTACGAAGGACAAGAAGTGACGGATTTTTAGCACATTCCAAAAAACCAACATTCCGATGCAGTTGCTGCTGCAGACTGGTCCTTCCAAAAACACAGCAAACTCAGCAGGGCATTCCAAACGTCCAAAACAAAGGGAAGAGTCCGTCGATCTGCTTCTTCCGTGCTTGTGCACATTTATTACATAGATGACGTTTCCATTTCTAAACCATTTTTTTTCCTTCTTTCCAACCGTGTTTGTCGAGCGTAAGTTACTGACGATCACCTGTTACCTTACTTTTGAATCCGCAGTGCTGCAACCAGCATTACCCCTGATGGCTGTTGAGTTTGATGACCACGCAAATTCATCAATCATTCAGGAGGAGTGAGCTAAAGGTAGGGGAGATGGAGTGGTTCGAGATGTGGGAGGTAAAGATAAAATCACCACGAGCTCTTATTCGGCGTGCTGAGGTTTCACCTACGCTGCAGAAGTAGAGGATGATGCGATTCAAAACATCTACACAACGCGTATTTACCTCTTTCTTTTCGTAACACGTAGTAGGTCAGTTTGCAACACCTTGCGTTTTGACACAACACAATGCAATAGGGCAGTGACACGACGTAGTATTATTGTGTATAACTCTATGGTGGAACCAGTAACTGGGTTAGCTGCAAGGAGCACTGGAGGGAGAAAGGAAGATCGTCTTATTGAAGCCAATGCTATCAGACTGGATTTCTTAAGCCTACAACTCGCGATTTTTGTTGTTGGAGAAAACAACGTTCTTTTAAGCCTAAGAAATCCTCTCTCAAAGCACTGTCTTGACTAGAAGTGCCGTTGTTTTCCGTTACATTTTAATCTAGTGCACCTTGTAGCTATTACCTCCAAATGGTGTCTCGTAGCCAATATGACGTCACATGACGCTGCTCTATAGAGCAGTGACACGACGCAGTATTATTGTATATAACTCTATGCTGGAGCCTTAATGGGTTAGCTGCAAGGAGCACTGCAGAGAGAAACAGAAGGGCGTCATACTGAAGCCGATGCTGTGAAGAGTGATTTCTTAGACCTAAAACGCGCGATTTTTGTTGTTGGAGAAAACAGCGTTATTTTAAGCCTAAGAAATCCGCTCTTCCGATTATTTTTCCCTCCATTTTTATGTAGTGCACCTTGTAGTTATGCCCTCCAAAACCCATACTGGTGCCAATATGGCGGCAAATGTCACTGCTCTATTGCGTTTTACTTCAATACCATGCAATACACAACGCAATGGCCTTTTAACATAACACAATGTCCTTTAATAGACGTTGCGTTTTACACCATGTCCATACAACGCATACCAAATAGTTGTTGTGATCCTACTGTTTTTCATTTTCATGGTTGTAAAGCGACTGACCATTGTCCAGCAGTTCCGAATAAAATGAATGCTGCAGAAACACGGACTTTTCGTATCTGAAACACCACTTTCAAAGCCACCAGTGTGTTTGTTGGAATACAAAATTCTTCGTGAGCTGCGAGGGCTGTAAATTCAATGGGTCGACTCACGCTTGCAAACAAAATGATCCAATTTACTTCGTCTCCTTCAGCAAAATTTACAACAAGAATTATTTACTACGTGACATCGATCAACATGAAATTGTCCTACAAGACGACAAAGAGCATCTCTGCCGCTTGTAGCTAGCTACCTTTTGCGAGTGTCTCTGGCGGGAAAACGTACTTTCCATTTATAACAAGCTTCCCGCCAAAAGCCAAGTTACAAGTTGCAAACAATGGAACGTCAGTCCACGTGGAAAGGTTGTTGCTTCTTACGGTGTTCTAAAGCTGGCAAATGTTTCCAAAAGTTCCTGCTCGTCGAACGGGGTAATGACCCATAATTGCTGATAATTACTTAATAACTGTCATTAGATGTTCGACTGGAACAATACGGCCAAACCTTACAGGGCCTTCTTCATAATTTTTTCTTTACGCCTGCTTATTTTCAAACAGCCGAGGCCATAACCACACAAACTCTCGAGGAAGCGCGTCTATTCAGTGTTATTTCCAAACGCAATGCTTTGCCATCTCTGATTATCACTGCTCGGAAATATCAAAACGATGAATTATTCTCTTGGACCTTCTTTTGGGATTACACGTGATACCTTTGTCATCATCCATTAACTTAAACTTATCGTGATTTTAAAAAAGGGGGGGGGGGGGAGGGGGGACATGTGTAAGTAGAAAGTGTGACACGCATTTAGCGACAACACCAAGAGATCGAGTTTTTAAGCAATTTCAAGATATGAGCATTGCAAGGGGACTTTGCAACAAGCATTGCATGTTAGGCCCAGCCACAGTGTTAGTTACTTTTGACGTTACGGCGTTCTCACGAGCTCCTCATCACTTTAAACCGCCTTACGCCATTAGGGTCGCTGTTGACAAAGTATTCGTTATGGCGGTGCAGCCTTTTGGAAAATAAAACGCGAACTACTTATGGAGTCATGCCCCAGACCATCATTGAGGATTGTTCCACGAGACAGTTATACCCTGACCCACTTCACACCGATGTGGACTTTGAGAAAGCAGTAATTCAAGCTGCAAAAGCTGTTTTAGGGGACCACATAAAATATTCGTGGGTGTTTTTACCATTTGACGCAAAGTACCTATTGAAAAATACTTTGCTTTGAAAGTAGATACACAGAAGATGAAAATTTAAATCTCTTTTGTGGAATGCTGAATGGACTCAAAAAGAACGATAATTTGGTAGGACAAGAAGCACCGATAGGCCATTTTTCGCTTAGCAAACTTATTTCCGGGTCAGGCCAAGGATTAAACGAAGGAGGCAGCCATGTTGCGGGAAGGAGACGGCAATCTACAGTAAGGAGACGGCCATGCTGGTGTTAATGACGTCATATTACACCAGAAAGGGCATCTATAAAATGAGACTGTTGGCTTGTACGATAAACGCAAATTCATAAAAAAAAAACCTAATCTCCGTTTATTATAGTTTGCTTTTTTACTAAAGTAAATGCTTTTTTTTCGTCCGCTAACAACCTAAACAGAGAGATTTTATTTTTTAAAACTCCGTTTTTTCTGCAAATCCACTATTCACATGCTTCCTTGCAGCCCACTAATAGGCTGTTCGGGCTACTTTGGCAGAATTGGTCAAAATGACGTCACACCACGGTCCCAATCAGTACATTTTCACAAACACAATACTACCGGAAGTCAGGAATGAACCATCTTCTCTAGTCGCTCCATCTTTGGATAGACTCGCCTTGTTTTTGTCACTTTTAGATGATCCTAGGGGCATGGCATACTTGAAAATGATAACGCCCCATGATGCCACTGACTTGGTTGAATACTTTGACGCGACCTACGTGAATGGTACATTTAGACGTGTGGGCAGCAATAACCACCCTAGTTTGGTACTATTAGATTACGTAACAGTCCAGCTGCATATTCTCCAAGCGTATGGAATGTTCACGACACAACCCTCGCCGATTCAGAAAGAACCAACAACCGGTGTCAAGGTAGGAATAATCGATTTTTAAATTTGAGAGCTACAACCATCCAGTAGTGTGGGACACTCATTGAGAAAATGCGCCAGGAGGTAGCTACTGACGAAACTAAGTTGGCTCAATATGCGCTGGGAACACTGCTCATCAAGACAAAACGAGGCATGTACGAGGATATGCAACATAAACTTGAAAGTTCTGTGTGCGCAATACGCCGAGGCCAATCGAGAATTAAACGAGTTTTTTCGAGCAGTTGTTCACAAAGAAGGACATGACTAAATGTGAACGAAATCTTGAAAAATTAAGGGGAAGGTGCAGGGATAAACAACGCAACTGAAGGGGATGAGCAAATTGAGTGAGCAAAGCGAACGAAATCAGCGATTGTTAGCCAGTGCGTGCAAAAATGGGATTGAAGCATCTTAAACAGACGGTGTAACCTTTTGTACGTTCACAGTCCTATGAAAGTTGTGATATCCACTCAAAACCAAAACTGGTAGAAAAACCTGCCAAGTTTTCAAAAACGGTCGGCCTTTGAAGGTAGTGATATCATTCCACCAGGGAAAGGCCACCAAGGTTAATCCTATTAGCCAAGTTAATCGCACCCAATATTACTTTGGACGTTAAATGAAATCTTGAAGATTGCTACCGCTAGTAGCAATCTTCTAGTTTTCATTTAACTTTCGAACTATTAGTATGTGCGATTAACTTGGCTAATAGGATTAACCTTGGCGGCTTTTTCCTGGTGGAATGATATCACTACCTTTACAGGCCGACCGTTTTTGGAAACTTGGCGGGTTTTTCTACGAGTTTTGGTTTTGGGTGGATACATTTTAACAAGCGAACGTTTAACTACTATGGTGTTAGTATAAATAAATAGACATAAATCGCTGGAATTTCTTGTGTATGATTTTAGCTGTTGGCTTAATTTCCAATTTTCCATGGTGTTAGTATGACACCCCGTACATTTTAATGCAGTGACCATCAACTTACGTTGGTTGATATTTTATACTTTAAAAAAATCTTATTTAGTGATATTGCAAGATACGGCCATTTCCCCGTCCCTTCCATTCCTACATGTCTGGCAATACCATCTGCCATCTGACCGACCTTGCTTCGCTACTGCTGAAACGAAACCTAAAACTCGGACGGTGAACATTTTCCATTAGTGAAACATTTTTCATTAGTCATTAATTAAACGTTCAAAGGATTGAAAGAAATTACATGCTCATGGACCTAACTTTCTAGAGAGAGCTAGGGCGGAGGGGGTGTAGGGGGGGAGGCACTGCGACCCACACTCTGGATTTCAAACTGCAGAAGAGGTTGTGGGTGTAATCCAATTAAATTGAACGAAGCATTTTGCTGCCACCTACGTCCCTTTACGATGTCTTTAGCCTGAGTAACACATACGGATTCAGAGGAAAATTGTAATGTTTGACCAGCCGCCATTTTGAATGGGCTCATCGTATCGAAGCTCTCATTGCGGAATTTTACTGGCCTAATGAAGACCTTTCAAATAAGGTATTCCTTTACCCCTCATTCCACAGAAAAATTTCTGAGTTGGGGCTCCTGCACCCCACCCCCCAGGAGGGGGGGGGCAGGCGAAATGCATGTTGTACATAAAGGTAAATCTTTTAATCAAACTTACATTGCCAGGGTTTCACTGTCTTCATTCAACCCCTTCAAAAGTTGTGAGAGGGGACGGGGTCGTTTGGGACACTCTGTATAGGGATCGTACATTTACTTTTCTTCACTCATGTATTTATGCGACGCTGGCCATATAAAGCAACTTACTTACAAATAAACTTACATAAAAAGCAATTTACAAATTAGTTCCAAAGGTATCTAGACACACGCTAGTGTGTCGCGCCAAGTTAGGCAACAATCATCACAACAAACATCACATCAATTCAGCTGTCGAGGTTGTAAACCATTGTAGCGCGACGCCGTAGCGTCAGCGTCTAATAATTGGGCACATTTCAAGTACTTGGATAAAAATAATAATGTGGTACAAAAGTTTAAATAGTGTTGAAATCGAGAGCAATGACCCACCTGACAAAAATTAACTCGTGTAGGAATGCCAGCTAAGCTGCTCTCAATGCAAAATCTGACCCTCAATAACGTTAAAAATGTGTAACTAGCTAGCTAGCTACTAGCTACTAGCTAGCTAGCTACTAGCTAATTCTAGTCCGCTCATCCCCATGTTAATTTCCATAGGGTGATTATTCATCGATACCGAGATAACGGGAAGGCTTCCAGCTGTGAAATTGGACAAATGGCTGCAGTACGATACGAAATGCGTACCTTTTATGGTTTGGAGCCTAGGGATGTAACGGGGATGGCGTGGGAGGGCGCGCAAGTACGAAAATATTGTTATAACCATTGTTAAGTATTGTCGGCATCGTCTCTCGTTGGACGGCCAAAGTTCGGACAATGACAACGCGTATACTGACGTGCGTGCCTAGACACACACTAGTGTAGCACGATAAACCTAAACAACGTTGCCAAAGAAATAGTATTCACGTCCAGTTCATGAAAAATAACCAACTGTAAAAACACTTCAAAGGAGTGATATCAACACACCAAAACTAACGAAATAAAACAAATTACAACAAAATTAAAACCAAACAAAAAACCTATAAAGAGGTGAATACGTTGAGAATGAGTCGGCTTCTAGGCAAAAGGTAGTAGCAAAGTGTTGAAATCTAAATTTCTTGTCGACGTTCCACTTTATTATACATCTGCACGGTAGTGGAGTTGAGTCTAATACACA
>JAHWFP010098134.1:9824-21538 GCA_023313725.1 Lithobius niger | reverse complement strand
GCAATTTTGATCGTTCTTTTGTATTATAAATTATATTATTCTAATTTTTATTTGACTGTTACTATAATTACTATTACATTAAAAAAGTTATTACAAAAAATATGAAAAATGATACATTGACCAAAAACATCAGCGAACAAGTCTTATTTAAGTAAGGAGACGCAAAATAGCTCTTGCAATATTTACACGGGTTAGAGTGAATGTAGCAAAACCGTTTCTCAGGAGGACAAAAAAAAAGGGGGGGGAGGGAGATGAATGCCTTTGCATCATTTCCACACTTTTGAAGTAATGTTGCAAAACTGAGCAGCAATACAGGGAAGCCAACCGAAAGGAATGTACCTTTAATTGCAACACAGATTTTTCAGAAATAGCCAATGCAAATTATGTAAATAAGCAATTAGTCTTCTTTTCAAGCAATCGTTCATTCATTAATGTTTTAGTGTTTAACTAGTTACTTTGAATGAATCTTTTTCATTAAATTTTCAAATTATCTTTTAGTTAGATTTCCAAACTTATGCAAATACTGTACTTTACAAAGCTTAGACTTGTCACAAATCCAAACATTTAAGTTTAAGCCACTACTACAGTTATTCATTAATCGGTATTATGACACCTGCTGTACGAACCAGCAGCTCATTAAAGCTGAAAGGGCAATTACATCCATTTTGACATGCATGTTTGACTTTTGGATCACTTACACAATAACTAAACACAAGAATTGCGGTAAGAATATGTTACGTACGTCCGATATAACAATTTAATTACTGCATCACCAAAACACGACACGGAGGTCGCCATTGTTTTGCTGGAACGCGCAGAAATTAATGCCGACAGACGGATCTCTTCGATTTCGACTCGCAGCCGATTGAGATAGCTGAATTGACTGTGAGGAGCTCAAGCATCAGACGGCAAGCATCAGACCACTACACTGCCGGCCAGCTAAGGCCGTCAGACGCTTGAGCTCCTCACAGTCAATACAGCTATCTCAATCGGCTGCGAGTCGAAATCGAAAAGTGACATCTGTCGGCATTAATTTCTGAGCGTTCCAGCAAAACAGTGGCGATCTCCGTGTCGTGTTTTGGTGATGCAGTAATTAAATTGTTTTATCGGACGTAAGTAACGTATTCTTACGGCAATTCTTGTGTTTAGTTATTGTGTAAGTGATCCAAAAGTCAAACATGCATGTCAAAATGGATGTAATTGCCCTTTAATCGTTTAGTGTTTAACTAGTTACTTTGAATGAATCTTTTTCACTAAATTTTCAAATTATCCTTTAGTTAGATTTCCAAACTTATGCAAATACTGTACTTTACAAAGCTTAGACTTATCATAAATTCAGACATTTAACTTTAAGCCATTACTAGAGTTTTCATCAATCGGTATTATGACACCTGCTATGTAATAACCAGCAACTCGTTAAAGCTTAAATGACACAAATTCGTACTCAACTATGCAACTTAAATTTGCGCTTAGTATTGCCGCTTAAAGTAGCACAACCACCGACTGAAAGTAGGCAGAATCTGGCAACAACCAGCGCTATCTAGCACTATCTAGCACTTGCTTCCACCGAGAGAAGATACTCACAACGGCATTTCTTTTAATGAAACAAGCAAGCTACGACCACCTTCATTATTGAGTGAAAATTTGGTTCGTCCTCGTGCACATGGGAGCAATCTGTACAGGCTAACTATATCAGTGCCGCTAGATGGCTCCATGGTATTTTCGTTCGCATTTCAAACGGTGATAGTGCCACTTTAAACGCGTAGGCCGCTCGCCTAGTTAAATACAGATTCCAGAAATATTTTCAAAATCTTTTAGGGCAAAAGAGCTTCAGCTGCAGGCCAAAACAAGCGGCTGCAGCGACTATCTACAGTCACAACTGGTCTTCTGTACTTTTCCGTCACTTTCGAAAATGTTGAGGCGCACACCTCTATCACGCACTGCAAGAACGCCCTCTGTTATGTAATCGAAAAGAAGTAACCATCAAAATTGCCGGTTAAAAAAGTGTTAGCTTTTAGGCTCAGTTTTTTATTTTAGGCATAATTGTCAGCTTTTGGGCCTAATTTTTTACCTGCCGTTTTAAATTCGTAAGTAGCAGCAGGAGCGAATAAATAGATACTCACGTCCGTAGTACGTGGAAGTCAGTGGCGTAACGTACAGGTAGGCTAGGTAAGCATTGCTTACGGGCCCCAGCAACTCGGGGGCCCACCAGGCGTCGAAATACGGAAATGGACATCTTGAGATTTTTGCATTGAGAAAAGCATGCCAAAAGTATCGCCTTAAGAACCTCAAGTAGTGAGCTAACTACGGTGTGCAAATATGTTATAAGCAAGTCCAGTTCCCATTTAACAAGTTTAATAATGTAGCTACCAAGCAAAGCTTATAATAATTCGATAGTAAAGTAGGCTAAAAAATACCACAGACAATTTTTTAATGCATTTTTTTTTAACATTGATTGTCTGCATTACGAAGTAATTTTTTTTGGCTGAAAAGTTGTTGGTTGTTAGGGTACGTAAAGCAAACAAGGTACAGTATGTGTATCATTTGGGCCAAGACAGTGGAAAAAGTCAGAGATTTTTTAGGGGAGGAAGGGGGGGGGGCGGAAAAAATGGGGAGGGCCCGACCACAAATTTTGCCTATGGGCCCAGAGACACTTTGTTACGCCACTGGTGGAAGTGTCCATGTTTTAACTATTGCTTCATATTTCATCTGTCGTCACAAGTTCTTCTGAGAGAGAAGCTGTCGGCTTCGTTTCTGAGACAAAGGCCAGTTGATTCAACATCGCTAAAATTGTATTTTACAAGAGCAGCACTAAAAGGCATCAGTTTTCCGCACGCGCCTGAACTGGCGGTTCAGTCGGGAGGCGTAACACGCGATTTCTGCCTTAGTCGGCCTTGGCTTGCAGTAGCCATCTGCTTCGCCGCTTCACGCCCGTGGAACTCTGTTGCAAGCGGAGGTGCCGCATGCCTGCATTAATCGTTATCGGAGTGGTATTTTTCCGCATCTATCTGTTAGGTCATAACCTATATAACGTATTTTTAACGTGTATTATCCGAAAACAGGTACGATCAGTCGTTCCAAATTTGACCGCATGGGGTCGCGACCATGAACGAGACTCGGAATCTGCGGTAATATTATCGTGGACACTCTCTTTCATGTCGCTCCTGTAGCAAGCAGCTAACGGAGTGTTGGGTTCGAGTGTACGCCTATCTATTTATGCAACACGGTGCGGAGATTTGACGTTGCCGTGGCGACCCAGATTCGAGACTATTTTTAATGAAGCTAATGCGTGTCGTTAACTAAATTCTTTTGTTTTTACGGTTGCGTGTTTTTCCTGCATTGTTTAAATGCGACGATCAAATGTTGTTAAAATATTAAAAGTATAATTTTTTATTCCATTGTATAGGATTTTATTTGTCTCACATAGCTATAAGACGATAATAATTTTCATCTTACTCTTTTGAATTTTTTAATTTAGTCTGCGTGTTGATCCGACTAACTCCGTTATAAAATCGGTCAGAAAAATACAGAAAAATAACTAACAATAATTTAGGTATCCCAAAAATTGTACATTGGTGTAGTCGTACGGACATAATATGGAGCTGCAAACGGGGAAAAACGTCGTGTTTGTAGATTTATTTTTTTCAGATTTTCTTACAGCACGTACTCCCTTGTTGCACATTTTGCTCCACCAGAGGGGAAAAAAAAATTAAAAGTTGGCTCCAGAGCCTCGCTTTTAGTCTTCTGTACAGCCGTACCGACTGAGAAGACTATTACAACGACTTTGTCCGTCCGTCGGTCGCTTTTTTCAACTTCGCAACAGTACCAGGTAGAGACGACCACGGTTTACAATGTTAGATTCAGTGTCAAAAGTCAATTAAATAACATGGCAAATTAAAACATCGTTACCTCCTTATAGCTAATAGACTTCTTCGACCTAACTACATTGAATAATAACACTTTGATCGTCGAATTGAAATCCTAAGAATAATACTCAGCCGGAAAAAACAAAAGGATTTTAGCTTCGGTTAAAATAGACTCGTCGCATTATTGCATGAATGAATAGGCTTACCGTCGAACCAAATTCTCCATTAGGCATATCTGCTACTGACGAAATTAATACTGTAGTTAAAAAAATTAGGCATAAAAAAATGAAAATTAGGCCTAAAATCACGTTACCACGAAACGTCAAATTGCTACTAGTCGCTGCTGGCTTCATCAACAGCGTCTCGCCCGTTACTTCCCTACTACCACTGATCTATACGGGTTCGTTGCACGTTGAGCTGTAACACTGTAACTGTGTGCCCGGAGGCACATCTTGTTGCAAAAATGAATAGGCTTACTAATATACAACCCAAATCTCTGTTACCTGCTACTTATTAAATGAAAGCAGCAGCTAAAAATTTGGCTTAAAAGCTGACAATTATGCCTAAAGTGTAAAATAAGCCTAAAATCTTAAAATATTTAACCGGAACTGTACAGAAAACCGGTTGTGACTAGGTAGTCGCTTGTTTTCGTTTATTGCTTATATAAAAATCTTCATCAAAACATGAAAGACAGCACATGAACCAGTGTTCGTACTACCAAGATTAAACAATGAATACGGCACTCAACGACAAATTAATACAGGAACAAAGATAATTACGACTTTATAATTATTACAGGTATTGTTAAATTATCAAAGTACGGAAATATGGATAAATTTTATATTAAGATGACATTTTGAATACTTTAAGTTAAAAAATTGATTGTAACTAATAAACGTTGTGTGTAACTAAAATTGAAGGTAACTAAAAGTTACGTATGAATCATTACAATTATTGTGGGATTATTTTGTATGAGGTTTAAGAAATACGGCCTACTACATCCCAAACATCTTCGATAAATTTAGATGACTCATTATTAAATCTACAAACCAAGGGACAATTGAAAACGAGCCCGAAAGTAGGAACCAACCAAGCAATTTGAGACTTATAATAAATGGGTGACGAAGAAATATGTAATTACACAGCAACTAAAAAGTTTACAGTAAGGTGTAAAACTAGTTTGTTAAAACAAAACAAAAAATCATCTAATGTATTAATCTACTGAGAATCGCAAGCGTGTTTTTGTGAAAATAGTTTTTGAAAAACTATAACATACTGATTTATATTGCAGCTCAAACAATTTTCTTTTTGCAAGTAGTAAATAAAGAAAGAAATCACAAAGTAAAAGGTAATGGGTAAAGGGTAAAGGGACTAGTGTATTGTGTATCCTCACAAGGCCAGTCTTTAATGCAGACTGCTTGCTTCAATTTTCTTTTTTTTCAAACTTCAAGCCTTTGAATCACAATAAACTATGATTATTATTTTCATTCACATTTCTGGACGCAACAGATTAGAGCTGATATGAACTTTAAGAAGAAAACTTTTGTAGTTAACAAACAAATGCGGATTCGGGCCCGCTCATTCGCTATTTTCTTTTCACTTATAATTTCTTGCCAACAGTTGCGCCGATAATTTTTCCGTATAGTATTAACACCTTAAGAGAAGAATGTCTCAGCACCATTCATGTGTTCTCGTGGTGTAGTGGTTATCACATCCGCCTAACACGCGGAAGGTCCCCAGTTGGATCCTGGGCGAAAACACTTTTTTTTTTTTTTTTCTACGAAAATATATCTAATTCAACCTGACTTGAGATGTGGGCGACGCAATTTTGATCGTTCTTTTGTATTATAAATTATATTATTCTAATTTTTATTTTACTGTTACTATAATTACTATTACATTAAAAAAGTTATTACAAAAAATATGAAAAATGATACATTGACCAAAAACATCAGCGTACAAGTCTTATTTAAGTAAGGAGATGCATGCACCGACATTCCGACAAGCAATTTTATTTTCAAAAATTTGTGGTATTCTTTATCACTGAGAGAATATTGTTTTAAAAACGGTCTCACTTGTATGGCCAGCAATGGATAGATACAGCTGTTGTTTGACACGCACCCATACCTCCATTAAAATACATTTAATTATTTTAAAATAAACCGAAACACCAAGAAACAGCGTGCAAGGTTCATTAGAAAAAAAATACAGCAAAAAAAAGTCACAGGTAGGGAAGGGCTGAAATGACCACTTGTTGACTTAAAGCAAGGTCTACCTCTACACGTCGCGACCAGGTCCAATAAAAGTTTGTGGAAAGCTGCAAATAACAAATAACATCTGCTAGTTATTTACAGTTCTTACATTCATACTATCAGTTAAACTGGTTTAAAGTCCAGTAAAATCTGCTAGTTATTTACAGTTCTTACATTCATACTATCAGTTACACTGGTTTGAAGTCCAGTAAAATCTGCTAGTTATTTACAGTTCTTACATTCATATTGTCAGTTGCACTGGTTTTAAATCCAATAACATCTGCTAGTTATTTACAGTTCTTACATTCATATTATCAGTTACACTGGTTTTAAGTCCAGTAACATCTGCTAATTATTTACAGTTCTACATTCATATTATTAGCAACACTGGTTTTAAGTTCAGTAACATCTGCTAGTTACTTACAGTTCTTACATTCATATTATCAGTTACACTGGTTTGAAGTCCAGTAACATCTGCTAATTATTTACAGTTCTACATTCATATTATTAGTAACACTGGTTTTAAGTTCAGTAACATCTGCTAGTTACTTACAGTTCTTACATTCATATTATCAGTTACACTGGTTTGAAGTCCAGTAACATCTGCTAGTTATTTACAGTTCTTACATTCATATTGTCAGTTGTACTGGTTTTAAATCAAGTAACACCTGCTAGTTATTTACAGTTTTACATTCATATTATCAGTTACACTTGTTTGAAGTCCAGTAACATCTGCTAGTTATTTACAGTTCTTACATTCGTATTACTAGTAACACTGGTTAAGTCCAGTAACGTCTGCTAGATAATTACAGTTCCTACATTTATATTATTATTAACACGGGTTTTAAGTCCAGTAACATCTGCTAGTTATTTACAATTCTTACATTCATATAATCAGTTACACTGGTTTTAAGTCCAGTAACATCCTTAAATGGTGCCTCTAAAGAAAAAAAAAAACATACTTTGTCGAAAGACAACCTTTTCTTGTCCAAAATACTCTTCCGTATTTTATTAGATCTTAAACCCACTACCACGCAGTCCGTATAAGCCTCGGAAAGTTACATCCGAAAAGCAAAGCGCTTAATCTGACTTATATAATTGGCCTCAGGCTCGCCTCTCATTTTTTTTTTCGAGAAAATAAAAATGTTCAGTTATTCATTTTACTATTCTCAGAATCCAGATACTAAGTCCACAATCCCTCCAAAATGTTTGATGACAGTAAATATTAGGAGTACAAAGACTCCGAATAAGAACACCAATCTCATGCCCAGCAGCCAAATGGACTGGAACTTCATTCTCGACAACAATACCAAAAGCCAAGAAATAAACCCTTAATCTTTCAGTATAAGTTAACGAATCTTCACTTTTTTTTTGCAAAACGTTTCAAAGCATTCGCTAGCCGTGTTTAAATAAAATTGAGTTAGCACTATGACTTTGAGTAACTATTAAAACCCATAGTTTTGCTTTGCTTATATTAATAAAACTGTAAGAATGCTTAATTTAACTCGGACTGACTGAGTCGAAATATAACCAATTTGACCTTCCTTTAGTCTAAGTACCAGTGATATCAGTATTAATTGAAACTTACGACTATCCTACAGTGTATTTAATCAACAATCAATACTCTTCACAAATAATTAAGTCTTTAAGATGAATAGCCTTCTTTACTTAAAGGTACATTTTTCCCGGGTTGGAATTCCTGCATGGCTCAGTTTTGCAACAATACTTCAGACGAGTGTATGTTGCAAAGGTATTCATTTTCCTGTTTGTGCCCTCGTGAGAAACGGTTTTGCTACATTCATCTAAGACATGTAAACGCATGTTGCAAAGCTACTTCGCGCAGGATGCCCGAATATAGAGAGAAAGCTTGTCCTGTTAATAGCAACTTTAGATTCTTTTTATTAATCTGAGCACCAACTTTAAATGCGACACAGGATTTTCACAAAAAAAACTATGTAAGTTACGCAAATAAGCAATTAGTCTTCAGTTGTCTTATATGCTTTGTGAGGCTTTGTTTTTATCAGGAAACAACTTTTTAACAATTGCTACCAGCCTGAAAATTAGTTTATTGTGTGCGCGGCGTATCTTGAGTCCTGCAGGTATTTTGTGAGCGGTTACGTCTTCCTGGAGGGGACGGCTTTAATCGACGGCCGCCATTGTTATTGTAACCGTCTTAGATATCAACAAGGCACTCTCCTACCAAAAACATACAATTGATTATCTGTGTTCGTTCTGGGGTGAACTCAAGATAGGATGCGGACACTACACTGGATTAACTAACTTGTCTTCAGGCTTTCACTAATCTAAAATTAAGCTGCCCTAACCCTTAAAGATCTCTAGACAGACTGTTTTGCCTTTGCCTCTGCTTTTGACTGACTTCAGTAAGTTAAAATGAACACTAATCTTAAAAAGGACACACCTTCTCACTGTCGTCGAGCATCCTCCGCAAAATAGCTCTTGCAATATTTACATGGGTTACAGTGAATGTATCAGAACCGTTTCGCAGGAGGCCAAAAAACAAGGAGGGGGGAATGAATGTCTTTGCAACATTTGCACACGTCTGAAGTAATGTTGCAAAACTGAGCCATACAGGAAACCCAACCGAAAGGAATGTACCTTTAATTGCAACACAGGTTTTTCACAAATAGCCCATGTAAATTATGTAAATAATCAATTAGTCTTCTTTTCAAGCAATCGTTCATTCATTAATGTTTTAGTGTTTAACTAGTTACTTTGAATGAATCTTTTTCATTAATTTTTTTCAAATTATCCTTTACTTAGATTTCCAAACTTACGCAAATATTGTACTTTACAAAGCTTAGACTTGTCACAAATCCAAACATTTAACTTTAAGCCACTACTACTGTTTTCATTAATCGGTATTATGACACCTGCTATGTAATAACCAGCAACTCGTTAAACCTTAAATGACACAAATTCGTACTCAACTATGCAACTTAAATTTCCGCTTAATATTGTCGCTTAAGCGCGTAGGCCGCTCGCCTAGTTAAATACATACAGATTCCAGAAATATTTTCAAAATCTTTTAAGGCAAAAGAGCTTCAGCTGCTAGCCAAAACAAGCGGCTGCAGCGACATCTATCTATAATCGCAACCGGTCTTCTGTACACTTCCGTCACTTTCGAAAATGTTGAGGCGTACACGCACTGCAAGAGCGCTCTCTATTATGTAATCGAAAAGTAGCAACCATCAAAATTGCCGGTTAAAAATGTGTTAGTTTTTAGGCCCAGTTTTTTTTATTTTAGGCATAATTGAAGCTTTTGGGCCTAATTTTTATCTGCCGTTTTTAATTCGTAAGTAGCAGCAGGAGCGAATTCACGTCCGTAGTACGTGGGAGTGTCCATGTTTTAACTATTGCTTCATATGCCATCTGTCGTCACAAGGTCTTCTGAGAGAGAAGCTGTCAGCTCGCCGCTTCACGCCCGTGGAACTCTGTTGGAAGCGTAGGTGCCGCATGCCTGCATTAATCGTTATCGGAGTGGTATTTTTCCGCATCTATTTATTAGGTTAAAACCCATATCACGTGTTTTATAATAATAATAATTACTATTTATTGTGAGTAAATACAATTGGAGTCAAAAGGCCAGGCCACTTACAATCTCCAGATTTATAAAAAAAAAAATACCAAAATACTAAAAACTAATGCAGTTTTAAAAGCAAACAAACCTGGTACAAATATACCATATCCAAAAAGATAAAAAAAAGGTAAAACACAAAAGACTAAAACCTAAATTACCCAATACCCAAACCACAAAGATTAACAAGAACAGTTAAGCTAGTTTCCTAGGCAGGAAGTTAGTGAGGTTCACCCTTTTAAGGCGGGATTTGAAGCTAACAATGCAATTAGCCTCCACCATATGCACAGGAAGGGAATTCCAACATGCTACCACACGATTACAAAAGAAAAATTTTCTCGTGTGGGATCTGCACGCGCCAACAACGAGTTTCCAGGGGTGACCCCTGGTACGATCTGTGGAACGGCGTTCAAAAAAAATGGTATAATCAATACCTAAAAGACCCCGGATTAATAGAAAAGTAAAACACAGGTCGGCATGTAGTCTCCGTAAATCAAGCCTTTCCAGGTTTAGGATAGCGAACCGCTCAAGGTAGGGTTTGTCCGAGAGCCCACTTAAATATTTGGTAAACCTCCGTTGGACTGATTCAAGGAGGTCAATATTTTTCAATAGGTGTGGAGACCACACTGGGCTGGCATATTCTAGTAAGGGACGTACATAAACTTTAAAAGCCATCACCAAATTAACTGGATCCCTAGAGCGAAAGAATTTGCGGATGATGGCAGCTCTATGGCTTGCTAAATGGACAATCTTGTTACAATGCAAAGTAAAATTGAGGTCACTAGACATCCAAACTCCAAGATCTTTAATGTTGTCAACACACTGTAAAAGGTCTGTACCACCAAGTTTGAATCGTACAAAAAATTTTGTCTTCCCAGATGGAGGACTTTGAACTTATCAGGTGCCAGACCCAACTGCCAACGATCCGACCAGGCCTTAAGTTTGAACAGTTCGTCCTGAAGAATAGAGTGGCTAACA
Source organism: Lithobius niger (assembly GCA_023313725.1). Lineage (NCBI taxonomy): Eukaryota > Metazoa > Arthropoda > Chilopoda > Lithobiomorpha > Lithobiidae > Lithobius > Lithobius niger. The sequence continues at coordinate 10,847 of JAHWFP010098134.1, read as the reverse complement.
AGGTCGTAAACTTTACTGAATTGCTTGACATCGTCCGCACATTTACAAAATTGGACATTTGCGTCAAATGGTCTAAGATCATTAATATAAAGTATAAACAATAGTGGGCCCAAGACAGAACCCTGTGGGACCCCACTGGACACATCCACAGGGCCAGATTGGACGCCACTGAGTTCCACCCACTGGATTCTACCGATAAGAAACCGAGATAACCAATCAAGAAGTAAACCCGTAAAGCCAAAATTATTTTGTAATTTATTCAACAGCTTAGTGTGAGTAACAGACTCGAATGCCTTAGCATAACCAAAGTATACAATATCAATCGGAATCCCCGAGTCGATAGCCGAGGTCCACTCGTCCAGAACGTAACCGTGGAGCGACCTGGCAAGAAACCATGTTGGTCATTGACCAACAAGTGTTGACTGCCCAGATGAAGTGAAGTGAAGGATAAAAGCACCGAAAAATGATTTGCATGAATAAAAGCCAGTAAGGTGCAACATGTATACAGTATTAACGCATGAAGTAACATTGTTTCTTTGAGAATCATCTCGACCACTTTGCAGCAAACACAGGTGATCACAATTGGGCGATAGTTTGCCGGGTTGGATGAATCCCCCTTTTTAAAAACTGGGGAAATTCTGCCTTTTTTCCACAACGAGGGCAATTTGCCTGATTTAAGGGAGAGGTCAGCAATCCAAGACAAGGGAATGCAAATTTCGTGTTTGACCTCTTTGAAAAAGTGAGCCGAGAAACCATCGGGCCCAACTGCAGTACTAGAATTTATATTTGAAAGAATATATACAATTTTTTCAGCAGTTACAGTTGGACACTCACCACAAAGGATGCCATCGAAGGTAGGCTCCAGTGGACGGTTATCGCCATTATCCAAAGTAAAATTGGCTGCAAACCCCTCGCTTAAAATATTAGCCTTACTTAGAGCGTCTTCGACCAGGTGAGAATTTATTTTAAAGGGGGGGATGGATTTGCTTGAACCCAGTTTACGGTTCACAAAATTATAAAAAA
>JAHWFP010098133.1:38581-66505 GCA_023313725.1 Lithobius niger | reverse complement strand
AGGAGTATCAGCATAGTCCTAAATGGCAGAAATATAACTCCACCTGTGCCAGTTAGTAACTAACGCAAATTCGTCTTGTCAATTGTTTCCTGTCCACTATAAACTTGTAATTTACCCTTTAATGGAAGTAAACTGTAAGGCTATAATGAATTATGAAGCTGTTAAAAAGTGCGGGCATTCGAATGCAGGTTCTATCGTCTTGAATGAAAGCTAAGGCAGTCATAACTACAATGTGTTTTTTTGAAATGACTCAAAAGGGCATTAGGCTTCGGAAAATAAATGCAAAATCAGAAAGTAGTCACATACTGTGGTGACTTTCTGTGTTGTGAATGATGGCTCATTACTTTAGGCCTAATCTATATCCGTTTTCGTTTACTGGAATCTGAAATTTAACTGCACTCATGCAGTAAAGGCTCGTAACTCACGCACTCGCAGTCAAAACGTTCAGGGAAGACATTGTTGCTATTTTGTTTTCCTCATAACTATTGTTATTATGCTCGGCTTTTCAATCTGTTTTCGTAGTTTGTCATGTTTAATGCTCAAGCACAACTTTGTAATTCACTTTTGTGCTGTATCTTGTGCCGTTTGGAAGATAGAATTTGGATGACCTTGATTGCTGCTTTCAAGATCATTTAAAATGTCTCCATTGGCTTCGCCATATCTGACTTACATTACAAATATGTCTTCAAAACTAACATAGGACCACTATAACGGCAATTATTTTCGTGTGATCAGACTTTTGCCTCACCCTGTATATAAATATAACATCTATTATTATTATTATTATTATAATCTAACTAGAGGCTAGTTAGATGGAAGCAGGCTAATTTCGTTGCTCCACATTGACAAACGTTTTTGTACAACAAAACCAATAGGACACACGTAAATGATGATTGGAAGGGCTCAGTGAGTACTCATAGATTGTTAAATGACCATGCATTTGAAGATGTGGTGTGTGTGATAGTGCAAATATTGGATGTAAAGCTCAGTTTGTACACACGTGAAATACCAAGCAACTATGGAAGCTGGGAGGTGACATTCACTTTTTGAATTCATACAATTTGTAAGAAATCTACGGAATCCCATCTGGACCATTCTGTTCCCCCAATTTCGAAGTATGGAAACTTGCACAAATACACATCTATCTAGGGATCAGCAAAGGAATGTAACTGAAAAACAATTGAGGGCAAACACACCATCCTGAAAAAATGAATGCTATGGTTAAAAAAAATTGAGTGCATTCGAAAAGTCATTCTGGGTTAATAGTTTCAGCCCGGGTTAAAACCAAGTCAATTTTTTTCTCTAATAAATTTAACCATTTACTATGTCGAGGTGTGTTGACTGTGAAGATAAACTCATACTTACTGAAGGTGACTATTTAACATGTTCTTCCGGCAAAGGCAAATGCCATTATGACAAAAAATGCTGTGGGTTGGCCCAATCTACCATCAAAGGAATGAGTCAGAAAAAGAAAGAAGACTGGGTGTGTAGAAGATGTAAAAAGTATAGGACAAATTCAGCGAGTCATGATGGAGATGAAGATGACCATAATGAAGTAGTCGATGCACCCCCTGATAAACAAATACCTACTGAACTAAACAAAGGTGATTTAGAAGATATAACTGCTGTAGTGAAAAGATTGGAGAAAGGCATGAATGAAATCTTGAAGCTGAAACCATCAATAGAGAAAATTGATAAAATAATGGAAGGAATTACATTTATTGAAAAACAATACGAAGATATCAAACAGGAAAATAAAGAAATCAAAGAGCGTTTAAGAACACTTGAAAAAAAGTTTGAAACTTTGCAAAACACGGAATCTGAAACTAGTGACATGAAGAACACTATAAGCAAAATAAAACAGGATCAAAACGAGTTGGAGCAGTACAACAGAAACAGGAACATTGCAATTTTTGGAGTTGAGGAAGAAAACAACGAAGATATGAAAGATACCATTCATAGACTAGCATATGGTCTCCAGATTGAAAACTTTAATGTCAATCAAATTGAAAAAGCCCATCGCATTCCTTCCAAAAATATAAGTAGGCCACAAACAATTGTCATTCAGTTCCGCACCAGGAACTCCAGGGATGAATGGTTGAAGGGTAAGAAAGGTAGACTCAACAATCACGATATTTTTAAGAACAATAATACCGAAAAAGTCTATGTGAATGAACACTTAACACCTTTCTTTAAAACTCTTATGTGGAGAACCAGACAAGCAGCTAAAGGAGTGTATCAATTCATGTGGTTTAGAAATTGCAAGATCAACCTAAGAAAAAGTGCTGCTGACAAACAAGTAAAAACAATACAACGTGAAACTGAATTGGAAAGATTCATACAAGAAATTGATCAGTCAAATGGAGCCAATACAGATTGATGTGGAATCATCTAATGCTGTGGTGAAGAACTTTTGTGATCTCAGTCATCAGTTGATAGTAACTGATGACAACAAGCATGTTACATTGTTACATAAAAATATAAGAAGCTGCCGAAAAAACTGGGATCAATTTGTTATGGAAATTGAAAACTCAGCTATCAAATGGGATATAATTATTCTTACTGAAATAAACTTAAAAGAGGAGGAAATAATTAATTACAGTATTGAAAACTATGAAAAATTCAGTATTTGTAGAGATAAAATGCGTGGTGGTGGAATTTTAATAATGTTCAAAGAATCAAAGATAAACTTAGTGGAAAACAATTCTTTAAAAATTGACACTAATGATGCGATAGACATATCATTTACATACAAGAACAGTACGTTTAACATAATTGCCATTTATAGGAAACCTTCGTCAAGTCGCATAACGTTAAAGACAATTTTAAACGAATAAAATATAAAAAATAGTAAAAGTAATACAATCCTGGTTGGCGACCTTAACTTCAATATATTTACAGAAACTCAAAACATAAGAGAAAAATACGACATTAAACAATTTAAGAATACCATGGCCTCACTTGGATTTGTATGCATGATTGATACACCAACAAGAGAGGAAATAGGAAATAATAAAATTGTAAAATCCTTTATAGATTTAATCTATGTTAACTTCCAGAAGTTTCATGTAAAAAGTTTTGTCGTAGAGGTTAAAATTTCTGACCATTATTTCACTGCAATCGAATGGTGGAGTGACCAAGATATGAATGGAAATGATTTTTTAAATACAAAAAAAGAAAATGTTTATGTTTATAAACTAAATCATAAAAATATAATTTCTCAACTTGCAAATTTTAACTGGGATTACCTAGCTAAATTAATGGATCCTAACTTAATTTATGAATCTATTGAAAGTGAAATAAATAAAATATATGAAGCTAATAAAATCTATGTTAAACGGAAGCCTGCTAAAGAAACTATGAAGAATGAGTGGATGAACCAGGAGTTACTTGATCAAATAAACAAGAAAAATAGATTATGGTCAAGAATAAGTAAATCGATAAATCCTTGTCAGAAACTGATTGCTGAATATAAATTAAATAAAGTTATAGATAAATTAAATATTATTAAAACTAAACAAAATTACTACAACAGTATTTTTATGATATTAAAAATGACAGTAAGAAAATCTGGGAAAAAATTAAACAGCTTACTGGTCACACAAAAGATAAGGAAAGTATTGATGATGGTATTAAGAAAGCTTTTAAGAATACTAGTGATAAGGAAATTGGAAACTGCTTTGTAAATAATTTTGTACAACAAGTGCCTAGATAAAAACATGTATGCAAGCGTAAAAGTTGTAACAATGTGATTAAACACAATCTAACAAATGCAACCAGGAGGTTTGAGAAAACAATGATCATAAACACACCGACAAAATATGGTATAATACAAATTTTAAACAATATTAAAATTAAACGGTCATTTGGCTATGACGGGTTTCTCATTGAACATTTTTAAAATCTAAAGAAAATAGTAGTGTTTTTCTGTTAACGTTGATAAATTCAATAATTGCAAAAGAAACTTGGCCTAATAACCTAAAAAAACAAGTATTAAGACCTGTCTATAAGGAAGGGAATAAAACTGGTCCTAATAATTACAGACCTATTGCACTATTACCAGTCATTAATAAAGTTGTTGAAAAATATTTTGCTAATTGCATAACAAATTACTTAAGCCATTTCCAACTAATCGATTCAAACCAATTCGGATTTCAGCGTGGCAAAGGTACAATTGATGCACTATATCGAATAAACAATATGGTAACAAATGCATTAAACGACGGGAAATAAGTTGGTGCAATTTTAATAGACTTACAAAAAGCATTTGATACAATTGATAAAGATGTTTTATCTAGGAAACTTTTTAACCTTGGTTTGAGAGGACAATTTTTGAATATTATTGTGAATTATCTAACAAATAGGACGTGTTGTGTTGGCATCAATAACTTACACAGTTCGTGGCAACCAATTGAATTTGGCGTGCCACAAGGCTCTATTCTTGGACCACTTCTTTTTCTTCTTTATGTAAATGATCTACAGTACCTTAATTGGAATAGTTACTTTACACTTTTTGCAGATGACATTATTATGATTGGAATTAATAATAAATGCAATGTAATGACCCAAAGTTTACAAACTGACTTTAACACCATAAACTTATGGCTTAAGAATAACGAATTATATATCAGTGAAGAAAAACCGTGTATCTTCAAATCATGACCTCACATATGAAAAATGAATCAAGTGAAATCTATATCCACGATGACCTATGTCATGAAAATCAAACTTGTACATGCCCTAAACTACTTAAAGTTACGGAATGCAAATATTTAGGCATCACAATTGACGAAAATTGGAAATTTGCCAAACATATCGAAAATCTAGTTAATAGAATTAGACGAATTGTACCTCTGCTTTATAAATTACAAAGTATTCTTAACAATGAAGCAAAAAAATCTCTTTTTGAGAGTTGGATTAATTCACTTATTAGATATGGATGTAGCATTTATGGAACATCAACTGATGGCCTCATTAACAACTTGCAAAAAATTCAAAATAAAGGACTGAAAGCATTGTTTGGTAAACATATTGGACAACGTACTGCTGATATTTACGAACACTACAAAATAATGACCGTTAGACAATTATTAATAACGAATTGCGTAATCAAAAGGAATTATATCCTGATGGAGCATAAATTGGAAAATAAAAGAAATATAAGATCAACATCTGAATGGCTCAAAGTTCCTATATGGCGAAATTCCTATGGTAAGAGAGGCCAACGTTAGGTAATCCTGCACACTTTTAACTTAATGCCAGTTAACTTGAGAGACTAAAAGAGTAAATACCAACTCAATAAACTCATTAAAGAGTGGATACTAACATTAAAGCAACATTAAGAATATTAAAATGTTAACCAGTTCTAATCATCTAATATACATAATAATACACATGTTTTTCTTTATTTAATTTTTAAACCTTACATGAAATTTGTTTTTCCTATATCGTTACTGCTTCACAATTATTAATTTACAGACACATACAGACTTCATAAGTCTCGTGTTCTGGCCTGTATTCTATATTTCAAATGTAATGTGTGTGAATAAAATTATTATTATTATTCAAAAAAAAACATGCAGATGTAAAAATGTTACAAATGTTAAATATATCAGGTACCTTGGACTAGAAGTAGATAATAATTGGAAATTTTATCAACACATACAAAACCTTATGATCATGATTAGGAAAACTATTCCGACGCTTTATAAAGTAAAGGGGTTGGTAGATATTAAAAATAAAAAAAAGTATTTTTGAAGCACTGATAATGTCTAAAATTAAATATGGACTGATTATTTATGGCACTACAACTAACTAACAGTTATATGATTCAGTTACAATCATTAGTGAATAAAGCAATAAAAGTTTTATTTAAAAATGAAAAATTAAAAAATGTCAAAGAACTATATAGCTACTATAATATGTTAAATATTGATAAAACCTTAAAATGGATATACATAACAAAATATTATCATTGTGAAGAATTTAAAATTAAACTTAAAATTAGTGTGAGAAATGATAATAATTGGTTGGAATTACCATGTTGGAGAAATAACTATGGAAAGAGGGGACTAAATTATGTTTTACCAAATATATTGAATGATTTACCGGCTGACTTAAGAAATTTAACTAACAAACAGGAAGTAATGAAAAAGGTTAAGGAGTGGCTAATTAAAGTTGACTAAATTTGCTTATCATGAAAATGAAAGTAGAATACTAAACATTGATGCGAGCTAAAATAATATACTGGGAACTTGTGTAATTTGAAGAATTTCTACTAATCTTTATTTTATTGTACTATTTGTATTGTTCTTATTTACACTATATTAAATTTTATTAATTGTACAAAATAAAATAAAATTAATTTTTTATATTATGTTGTCTAAAGTTGATTAACATTGCTTTACACATACAAATTCGTATGAATTTTGTGCCTGTACAGAACATCGTGTACTTGAATAAAGCAGATTATTATTATTAAGTATTAAGTATTATTAAGTACAATGACCTGTACTTAAGTACCGTAAAAACATGTTACATTCAAATTTTGACCTCTCACATGAAACATGAACCTAGTAATATCTTTTTTCACGATCCTTCATGTATAAATGGACGGGAATGCACTTGCCTAAAGTTAATTAAAGTAACTGAATGCAAATATCTCGGAATTACTATCGATGAAAATTGGAAATTTGCTAAACACATTGAGATTATTGTGAATCGAATTAGAAAAACTGTCCCATTGCTGTTTAAATTACAAAATGTCCTTAATTCGGCAGGTAAAAAAAGTCTTTTTGAAAGCTAGATCAATTCTGTCATAATGTACGGTTGCTGTATTTACGGATTGACTACAGATGGACTCATGAGTAACTTGCAAAAAGTTCAAACCAAAGCAGTGAAAGCACTCTTTGGCAAAAAAAATTGGGAAACTTCAACTGATATTTATCAAAGATTTAAAATATGACTTGTAAGCAATTGGTTCTGAACTGCATAATAAAGAATAACTATTTTACGTCGAGACATAAAATAGAAAAAAACAGATCCAGTCGTAAAACAAGTGAATGGCTTAAAGTCCCATTCTGGAGAAACAGTTATGGCAAGAGAGGTCAAAATTACGCTGTGCCTCAACTTTTAACTTATTACCCGTGGACTTAAGAAACATAAAAAGTAAAATAAAAATGAATAAATTAATTAAAGAGTGGATTTTAACAAGGTCATGAATTTTATGCAATTGTATACTAATTCCAATATTACTTATGATTAAATTATGTACCATATATTTATGATAATATCTATATATTTATACTTACAGCGTTATACGTTGTTTTCTGTAGCTTTTTGCAGTCACATACAGACTTTTAGTCGCGTGACTGCCCTGTAAATCTGTTTATTGTGAATCTTTGGATGGAATAAAATATTATTATTATTATTATTATTATTTTTATTTTTATTATTATCTATTTATTAATCAAATATTGATTTATGTGTTATGTGTTATGTACACTATGTAATTATTGTAGCTCACACAAGTTATTATTTTAACTTCGAGCAATGTTCACAATAAACTTATTATAGATATTATAGATATATATATCAAGATGGCCGCGCCCAGGCGGGGCGGTTTGCATTTCTCCGCTCCCGCAAATATGAGTTTTTCATCCTCCTGTGCAAGCGATCTAAAGTTTCGGAATTCATTATCAGGTCTGTTAACTATCGGTGCTCATTCGGTGTTCATCACCGTTTTTGTGTTGGCCCTGCTAAGCTGCTATTTTGTGAAATTTGCTGTCTTGCCGTACGAGATCTTCCTCGACGAGTCCATTTTACATCGCTACATAACTTGCTTTCTGGTGACGTCACTTGTTTTGTTGCGTCATTTATTATCATTGCAAGTGTGACGCTTTTTACGTTTATGACATCATTTAACAACGCTACGCTCTCCTACGCTACGCAGAGTTAGCCTACGCCGAAATGGCTCGCTGTCAAGACTGTGAGAACCCGATTACTACAAATGAAGGAGATGTATTATGCTGCGGTGCTTGTAAAGGAAAATTCCCTTATAAATGTACGGGTCTGGCGAATTCTACTATAAAGGCCACGGGCAAAAAAAAAAAAAGACGACTGGAATTGTAAGAGATGTAAAAAAACAAGATTAAACTCAAACAATGAAGAGGATGAAGACAACGAAGTTGACAAGGAAGTGGAAACGGCATGTAGTGGCGACATAAACAAAGATTCACTCGCAAGAATTGAAACAAAGCTTAACGAGGTGCTCAACGGAATGAAATTTATCGAGAGGCAATACGAAGACATCAAAAAGGAAATTATGGAAATTAGGAAAGAAAACGTCGATATTAGGAAACGTTTGAAAGCTCTTGAAGAAAGAACGAACAAGTTGAACGAAGGTAAATCAGAAACACTTACACTAAAAACCAAGGTGGAGGAAATGAAAAAGTGCCAAAATGAAAGTGAACAGTATGGCAGAAACAGAAATCTGGAGATTTTTGGTGTTGAATCGGAAAAAAACGAAAACATTATTGACACCATTCACCGTCTTGCTGATGCACTAAAGCTACAATACTTCGATTAAAGACAGATTGAACGTGTCCATCGTCTACCAACTAAAAATAAAGATAAACCAACACCAATTGTGATGCAATTTAATAGTAGAAACTACAGAGATGAATGGTTGTCAGGGAGAAAAGGTCGAATTACAAATGATGATGTTTTCGGTAACAGAAACAACGAAAAAATTTACATCAATGAACACCTGACTCCCTATTACAAGTCACTTTTGTGGAAAACCAAGGACCAACTCAAGTGTGATTTCAAGTTCATCTGGATCAAGGAGGGTAAAATCCACTTAAGAAAAAGCGAAAATGACAAGCCCATATCTATTATTCGTAATGAGGATGACCTTTAAAAAATAACAAAACTACTTGCAACCACCAAAAATAATCCAATTCATTGAGTTTGAAGATAAAAGTGAATTTGTTAACATTTTTGCGGAAAATTTCGACGAACTTTCAAATAATCACCTTGGTCCCAACGGGATTAAAGGTTTACGTGGCTTACAAATAAACCTTAGAAGTTGCAGAACTCATTGGGATGAATTACTGATTACCATTGAAAATAGCAAAATTATTTGGGACATTATTATTATTAATGATATAAACATTAAAGATGAAGAATTGATTTGTTATCAAATTGCTAACTACAATCAAATTGCAATTTGCAGGAAACTGAAGAAGGGTGGCGGAGTAATGATTTGTGTAAAACAACAAATTGAAATCACATATTGTGAAAAAATTAGCATTTCAAACAATGACGCATTGGATATTGAATGTAGTTTTGAAGATAAAACTTTTAATTTTATTGCTATTTATAGACATCCCTCCTCTAGCCGTCTGAATTTCATCAAGGCACTTAAGGGTCACCTAAAAAATAAAAATAAAACTACTAATACAGTCGTGATCGGAGATTTAAATTTTAACCTTTTAAAGGAAACCCAAGATGTATCGGAAAAATTTGATATCGAAAGATTCGAAAACCTTATGGCTGCGAATGGTTTTACATCACAAATCAACTCTCCTACTCGTGTTGAACTCAAAATGAATATTATCACTAAATCTTGCCTTGATGTTATTTACACTAAATTAAATAAACTTGTTTGTAATGGTTTCGTTGTTGGTATCAAAATTGCGGACCACTATTTTGCTGGCTTTGAAATTTTTCACAATGACTTGATTATGGATCGTGATAACAACTCATACAAATTCATGAAAAAAATGAATCACTATAACATTATCAAGCAACTGGAAAATTACGACTGGAATATACTTGAAGATTTTAAAAACTCTAATGATCTGTATAATGAAATTGAAAAAAACTATTCAAAATATTTATGATATAAATACGACTTACAGAAATATCCACACCTTTAATAAACCTCGAAACAGAGAGTGGATGAACAGTACCTTACTTCAGGAAATAAACTATAAGAATAAACTGTGGTCTAAAATTTCTAAGACAACTAGACCATCTCCTGAAATTATTCATGAATACAAAACTTGTAAAAACACGGTGAATCGGAACATAAACGCAGCTAAAAATGACTTCTATAAAAAATATATTCAGGAAAATAAAACGGACACCGCTAAAGTTTGGGGAAAACTGAACCAGCTCATGGGTAAAAAACAAAAAAATACAATTGATCAACATGTCAAAGACACGTTCCCAACTGTTGATAATAAACTTCTTTGTAATGATCTTGGTAGGCAATTTACTGAAGAAATCGGTTTACTCAAAACTCGTAATAAACATGTGAAAAAACGTCTCACGCATTTGACCAGGAACTTAAAGAAAGTAAATACTATTCAAAATTCAATTTCTGTTTCAACTCCCACTATTTACGAACTGAAAGAAATTCTGAGCAATATTAAGATCAAAAAATCAACTGGTTTTGATGGTGTACTAATGGAACATCTGGTTAAATCTAGGGAGAACTCTGCTATCTTCCTTCAGAAACTTATTAATACCATTCTGGACACTGAAATTTGGCCTGAAAATCTTAAAAAACAAATCCTCAGACCAGTATACAAAAAAGGTAATCACAAAGACTAGAATAATTATAGACCTGTTGCACTGCTTCCAGCTATAAATAAGATTGTTGAGAGATTTTTTGCTAATAAAATTGAAATGTTCTTCAACAAATATAAACTGTTTAATGAAAAACAATTTGGTTTTCAAAAAGGTAAAGGAACCGCAGATGCCCTTTTTTACATTAATAATCATATTTGTCGTGCTTTGAATGAAGGTAAATTTGTTAGTGCCATACTCATTGACCTACACAAGGCGTTTGATACTATAAATAAAGATTTACTCAAAGAAAAACTTCACAAATTTGGAATACGTGGTAAAATTCAGAATATTGTTATTAGTTATCTTACTGATAGACTTTGCGCAGTGAAAATTGAAGATTGCGTTGGTGACTGGAAGAAGGTCGAATATGGTGTTCCTCAGGGCTCGATTCTGGGCCCTATCTTATTTTTAATTTACCTTAACGACATCAACGACTTAAAGTGGAACACCTACATCTCCTTATATGCTGACGATATCCTCCTCCTTTCTATAAACTCTGATAAGGATACTATGGTTAGTAACTTACAAAATGATTTTGATATGGTTCATAATTACCTTATTGCAAATGAACTCTACTTAAATTCTGATAAAACTTGTGTCCTTCCTATCACCACTTCGCATATGACCCTTGAAAATGTGGATATTAAACTACATCATAGTGATTGCACCAATGTCAAAGATTCAATACGATGTAAGTGTAAAAGTCTAAACACGGTGAAACAAACTAAATACCTTGGTATTGAGATTGACAGTAATTGGAAGTTTACTAACCATGTAAATACCCTTGTCAACAAAATCAGAAAAATTCTGCCTGGCCTTTACAAAATCAGACAAATTCTTAGTATACACAACAAAAGACTAATTTTCAACACTTGTATTTTATCTTTGGTTAGATATGCTTGCCCAGTTTTTGGTTATACATCGTCTGGAAATGTGAATCGTCTTCAGAAAATTCTAAATAAGACATGTAAAGTTCTTTTTAAGAAAGAAAATTGCACAAAAAGATCTTGTGAACTTCTATTTGATAATGAACTGATGACACTTAAACAGATTTCGGATTTCACAGTAATTTCAAAATTTTACTTTAACAATGCTTTTCACATTCCTGTTAAAAGAGAGATCCGAAATAATAACAACTGGTTAATAATTCCTCCCTTTAGAAACTCTTATGGAAAAAGAACCATGAATTTCATTGTTCCTACGATTCTAAATAAACTACCTAAAAATCTAAGAAACATTAACAGTCTTTGGAAACTGAAAAAGGAAATTAAAAACTGGATGTTCAATAGAGAGTCAATATGACTTGTTGATTTCTTCTTGCTGGTGTACGATAATATTTTTGTTTTCAACATTTTTAAATTTTTTTTTGACGTACTGTATTTAATTTTTTATGTATTTAAAGTTGTACTGTATTTTATTTTTTATTAATGTTTGTTAAAATCCACATCGCTATCTGGTGTTTTACACTGAACTGCTGTTGTTATTCGGCACATACAGTTGTATGGACTCGTGCCCTAATGTACACATACTTAAATAAATTATTATTATTATTATCCAAGAATCCATAAATGTCATATCACCCTATATGCTGATGATATTCTCATTGTTTCTATCCATAAAAAACAAAATTTAATGGTAAAAAACTTACAAAGCGAATTTAACAATATTAATCAATATCTTTATGATAACGAACTTTACATCAACAATGAGAAAACCAACTTTTGCATGTATCTACATCTCACACTGAAAAATTAAAGTGTGGTATTTTTTCGCATAAAGAGGATTGCCTTGAAATTTTTAAGTGTAACAGTGTAACAGGTATCCTCCCTTCGATACTTGGGACTTCAAATTGATGAAAGTTGGAAATTTTATACACATATTGAAAATATTAAAAAAAAAATTAGGAAAATGATACCACTACTATATAAGGTTAACAATTGTTTTGGGATCGAAGTAAAAAAAATACTTTATGAATCTTGGATTCTGTCATATGTCAGATATGCATGTACAATTTTTGGATCAACTACGGATAACTACATCGAAAATCTACAAAAAGTACTAAATATAGCAACGAAAGCATTATTTAGATCTACGCAAAAAATGTCAACTACTGATATTCTGAAGAAATACAGCCTAATGAACTTCTCATTACTTTTTAAATTGACAGTAATAACGAATAATTTTTTTGATTTAACATATCAGACTAAAATTTTAAGACATGTACGAAATCATGCAGCATGGCTCAAAATACCATCTTGGAGAAACTCCTATGGCAAAAGAAGACTGGAATATAATATTCCAACTATTTTAAATGAAATACCATTGGATATCAGACAGACCCTAACCAGATCTAATATCAAAAAAAAATTAAGAATTGGCTTATGCTGAACTATTATTAGGTCTAATTGATCAAACTTAAATTGCATCTTCGTTAGCTTATTGACTTAGTATTTGTTTATTTGTGTGTGTGTGTAAAAATATGATGTAAAAAATAAACATGTTATGAAATTGTTATGACATTAGGTTTTGGATATGTTCAGTGCACATACAAGCTCTTTGAGCTTCGTGCATGCACATGAAATGTGTGTATATTTATGCTGAATAAATTATTATTATTATTATTATTATTATTAAAATCATTGCTGTCATGGTTTGCTGGTGTCAAAACAGTAGAAAAGATGGATGAAGTGGAGGAGGAAAACTGTGGAGAATGTCATAAATAAAGTAGCAAGGTAAGAAGATAAGGACATTAAGAAGACAGACAGAACGTTTGGTGAGAGTTGGAGGTATAGAGGTTTCGATTTTAAACAAAAGTGTTTGAGGCCAAACAGCTTGACAGGTGTAACAAAAAATCTGCCCGTAAAAATATTGTGTGTTTGAAAAAGTGTTCATAAAACAAAAAAATTCACGTGGAATAAACCCTGATCGAAACCAAAATGGAACTATTGGGAAAAAAGAAAACCAACAAGTACTAAAGAAACAAGAAGTGTGTTTCTTTTGTTTTTGGAAATATTGAAGCATAGACCGGAAATAAAGATGTCTAAATATGGACAATGCGAGGAAAAGCTGGGAAGTTAAGGTGATTGTGTGGTATGTGGGTTATGTAATGCAAAATATCATTATCAGTGCTCAGGAATGCAACGGAAAACGTGGGTAGGGAAATCAGAAAAACAAAAAAGGGAGTGGAAATGTGCCAGACGCAGAATACAAAGAATAAACTCTGAGAAAGATAATGAAAAAAAATGGTGGGGAAGATGAAGAAGAAATATTTTCAGAAACAGATGAAAATGGAGTGATAGCAGCAATAAGAAAGATCAAGGATAAGAGGAAGATAGAAGAGGAAATAGAAGACGAAAAAAATGGAAAACTAGAATGGAGAAAAAATTGGACAAAGTGTTAGAATCAAGTGAAAAGATTCACAATGTAATAAAATCAATTGAATTTTTGATGAAAGAAAATGAAGACTTAAAGGGAGAAAATAAAGCCTTAAAAAAAGAACTGAAATTCTTGGAATGAAGAGTCCAAAAACTGGAAAATAGGGAAGAAATAACTAAAGTGGTGGAACAAACGGTAAAAACAATAACGATGGAAAAAAAAAGACAAAGATCAGTCTGACAGAAATGGGAATTTGGAAGTTAATCAAATGGACTGGTTACCCGATGAGAAAATTAAAGAGGTGGTACAAAATTTAGCAAGAAATTTCAATATACAAGACTTTGAAGACAGATAAATTGATGCAATGCATAGAATACCAAATAGGAACACCAATGAACCAAGTACACAGTTCAAACATAGAGATGGCAGAGACAAATGCCTACAAACAAAGAAAAAGAGTAGTGACAAATGACAACATGTTCAGAAACGGGAATAGGAAAAGAATTTATATAAACGAAAATATGGTGCCCCAAAACAAAAAAACTTTTTTGGCAAACAAGAACTTTTGTGAGAGAAAAGAACTTTAAATATGTATGGTTCCGCAATGGGAAAATAATGATGAGAAGAAATAAAAATGAACAGAAGTCATAACTATATAATAGAAGAAGAACATTTAGTTATCTTGGAGGACAAACTACAAGTTGAATAGGAACAGAAACAGCAAGAAGAAAAATAGTGTTGTTGGAAAAAGAAAACAATCAAACTGTAACAAATACATTCATAAACCAAGTATTTGAAAATACTGACCAAATTGAAACTGTTATAAAAAATGATGTGGAAGGAAGAAAAAATATAAAAGTATTACACGTAAATATAAGAAGTCTTAGGAAAAATTGCGAATTGCTGACAAGAAAACTAATGGAAACAAAAGTAAAATGGGAAATAATTATATTAACAGAAATAAATATAAGAAAAGAAGAAGTGGAATTATATAGTATAGAAAAATATAAAACAATTGCAATTACAAGGGAAAATACTGAAAGAGGTGCCTCAATAATGGTGTTCATTATGGAAAATTTTGAAGTAAAACACACAAATGAAAGTGATGAAGAAAATAACTACATAGATATGGAGTTAAACACAGTAAGTAAAAATGAAGTTTATAGAATTTTAGCAGTGTATAAAAAACCAAGTTAACCAAAAAAACATTCATAGCAAAAATTAAAAAAATACTTACACAAGAAAAGAGGAAAATTATACCAGATGTTAATAGGAGATATTAATATAAATATATTAATAGATCAAGACTAAATAGAGGGTAAATATGAACAAAATAAGATTGATAAATACGAAAACATGTTGCAAAACTGGGATTTGTACAGAAAATTGATTCACCAATCAGAGAGGAAGTAAGAAAAGAAACAAGGAACACGGAAAAATCTTGCATAGTATAAAAAAAAACTGTAATAGAGATGCAAAAAGTGGAACATTAACAGAAAAAAATGCAGAGCATTATTATACAATGTGCTGGTTGCGGAATAATAAAAATAATGAAAATTTATCATCACAATATGTAAATAAAAATAATAAAACTGAATACAATAATGACAAAATAGTGAAAGAAATTAATAAAATAAAATGGGATTTCTTAACAGATATTGAGTGTCCAAATATAATACATGAGGAAATTGGAAAGACAATTATGAAATTTACATAAAAAAACAAAAAATTTAATCACTATGGTGAAGAAAATATAAGAAAAAAATGAATTGATAACGCAGGAGTTAATATTAAAAATTGAACATAAAAACAAATTATGGAATAAGAATAGAAAAAGTAAATATATTGATGAGAACTTAATAAAATTATACAAGCAAAGGAAAAAAGAGATATATGTATATTATATTGAAAGAATGTAAACAGAATTTTTATAAAGAAAACTTGGAAAGTTACAGGAACAAAAAGATGTACGGGATGTAATAAATGAAGTATCAAACAAAAACAAAAAAGGTGATATTGACAAGGACATAAAGACAGCATTTCTAGGAAAAAGTACTAATGAATTAGTAAATGATTTTAACAATAAGTTTAGCAAACAAATGGGGTAACTAAAAGAAATGTACAAAAATGAAAATGAATATAAAAAAAGTAATATTAACAAACAAATATTTAACAAAAAGAAAAGTAAGGAAAGAAACATAAAAAAGAGTATGTACATAGAGTATGCTACTGAAAAAGAAATAATTCAAATTATAAAAGAATTAAAAATACAAAAGCAACAGGAATAAATAAAATTCAAACGGAACATATAAAAAAAAGTCAAAAGAAAATACAGGGAAACCAATATGTAAGTTAATTAACACGAAGACTGAAAAGAAGTATGACCGGATAAGCTAAAAATACAAATAATGCGACCAATACATAAACAAGGAAGTAAAAAAGATATAAATAACTATCGACCAATATCATTATTATCCATAATAGATAAAAGAATTGAAAAATATTTTGTAACAAAAATAAAAATTTTTAGAAAAATATAAATTACTATTGAGTAATCAATACGATTATAACAAAAACAATAGTAAAACAGTCCTATGTGAAATAAGTTAATGAACAACAGCATTAAATGATGGAAAACATGTAGGTGCTAGTAGATTTCCAAAGCATTTGACGCGTTTGATCAAGAAATATTATTTAAAAAATATGAAAAGATAGGACTAAGGGGAAAAATAAAAAAAATATTATAAAAAGTTATCTTAAAATAGAAAAACAGCAGTACAGATAAATAGAAAAAACAGTAATTTTGAAAATATTAACTTTTGTGTTCCTTAAGGTTCAGTACTTGGGCCACTATTGTTCTTAATATACACAATTGATTTTGGACACGTAGTATTTTGGACTTTTTGGAGCCTGATTTACGAGGTAATCGTCCCGGAGCTATGTATAATTGAACAAAAAACGCATGTTGAAACCTTTTAAATATGAAACGAAACTGAAATGCACACGAACTAAGCTAACATCATCTGTCAA
This sequence comes from Lithobius niger, assembly GCA_023313725.1. NCBI lineage: Eukaryota > Metazoa > Arthropoda > Chilopoda > Lithobiomorpha > Lithobiidae > Lithobius > Lithobius niger. Next base: position 49,462 of record JAHWFP010098133.1, on the reverse strand, counting down.
TGATAATGTGTAGATTGACATCATCCAACATGGCGACCATTTTACGTAATGTTAAAAATAAATGCTAGAAACCTAATCTCGATGTTGTGAGCCGAAATTGAAAGTGAATCTGACTGTCAAGACTGTTTCTTATGGGCGCTGCCATGTTTTGGGTCTGTCCACTTTGGGCGCGGCCATTTTTCCTTCCCATAATGCACCTTAACTGGATGTTGACTTCCGGCCCAGGTGTGTCACTCTTATTACGACTAGTATCCTAATATAGGGTTAAGATTAGCCCCCTCAGCCATTTAATTTTAAGTTATTCGACTTACTAATGAGAACATTCAACAATTTGTGGCTTGCTGATCTTATCCGGATATTTATCAGCCGCTATTAGTTTGAGACCATTTCGGTGGCTATCGGCTCGGCCTACATACATTCTGGCATTTCCTACATTAAAATGAGTGCAATATAATTTTTTTTAAGCTACAGCATTTACCATGTATGCAGGTTTTATTTTGATGCCACATTAAGTTTTAAGTGTACAAACAAATATTTGAACAGAACAAAAGTAGGGTTAGAACGCGATTGAGTTGTCCTGCCAGATCCAGATGGAAATGACATCATTACCCCCAGTTACGATACAAATTACAGAATATCCTTTACAGGTGTCAAGAGTTTGGCTCCTGTCTTAGGGTTTGACTTGGTTTCCCGGTTTCAAAATCATAGTATCCCCTGATAATTTAATTTATCTCCCAGTTACTACCAACTTAATCGGAAATATAAGAGTTTGGTTGATGTCTCAGACTAACGAGCCATTGGATTTAAATGGAGAAACTCTCACGGCATGATTTCACTTGAGATTGAAAAATGAAAAAAAAAGAAAAATGATCGCATTTGGAAAAAAAAGGAAAGGATTCTTTCTTAATTTTAACGCTAACAATAAACAAACAAACGGTTTGACTTCTAAAAACATAGCTTTTATCAAATTTATAGCTACACCCAGAAAATTAGCAGTGTAGAAGATTACTTAAAAATCAACGAACCTTTGATGTACGATTCTTCCATATAATCCTATTGTTGGCACTAATCTCAACAACATAAATTCAGAAATCCGCATCCACGTCGAAAACCAAGATTGTTTCTGCACGTTGCCAACAGTTATCTCCTCATTAAAATGTGGTTGCTGAAGAACGACACTCGGCTTATGTGAATGCTGACGTAGTGGCGTTGATTAATAATATTCCCATGTTCCTTTTTTCAAATATCAAATACCATTTAGGTGATAACCAAGGCGACGAGTTAAATTATCCGGGGTTCAGTGCTATATGAAGGGACTACTCACTTACAGCTCGGCGGAGCAACCGACATTGCTCGGCCAATGCTGGGTGCTGGATAGTGTGGCTTCCGTTGATGCTGAACTAACGTACAACGCCGGGTTCAAACAGCGACACACGTCCGTCATCGTCGAAACAACTCTCAAGGGAAGCTTTATCTTCGCCATCCCCTTGAAACACATCATGGGATTTTTCGAAAATTACGATAAGCTAATTTATGGAATTAAACACGTGCTCCCACTCATGACAGCTAGCGACATGAATGCCATCTTCAAAGTAGCGGCCGCGGCGAATGGCAAAGTCATTCTGAATAGCATTTCATGGCAGGTTCCCCACGTCATGGCCTCGGACGGGCAAAAACTTAAACTGTACAATCTCATCGACCATGGAGCGACGGTACATATGGGATTTAAGCACTGGCATTACGATAGCTGCAAGCTCCCGCAAAACACCAGCTTCGCTTGGCACGTGCGTACTACGTCTGCGGGTAAGAAACCTAGGTGGATTGTTCTATCTTTTCAAACTAACAGACAGGACTCTGTAGTTAAAAACCCGGCCGCATTCGACCACTGCAGTTTGCAAGACACCCACGTGACTCCGAGCGTTATCCATTTTTTAATTTGAACACTAGTTTTTCTAGTGGAGAGTACGTCAGCTTGCACAGAATGGCACAGCAATTTAGGCAGCTGTGCCATGACACAAATGACTTGAGTTTCAACTTGGTGCAGTTCAAAAAAGCTTATCCCTTCGTGGTGTTGGATTGCTCCAAACAGTCTGAGAGGCTTCAATCTGGAATCGTGGACGTACAGGTCAAACTGAAGTTCAGAGCGGCCGTACCAGTTAACAATAGTGTCATGCTCTGCTCATTGGCGATAGGAAAATAAATCTAAAGTTGGATAGAGGCAAAGTCGAAGTTGTTTATTAAATAATGTTAATAAAAAAGATATGGCGCTCAAACAAAATCACGAAAAATGAAAGGGAGCTTTCTACCGTTGGCATTGTTAGGACCGATTTTAGCCGGTATTGGCGGTTTGGCGGGAGGGACAGCTGGGGTGGAATCTGCCATAAAAAAGGCACAAAACAATGCAAAAATTCCAGCTGAACTCATGCGACAGCACAAGCAAGTGGAAGGTTCTGGCTCAAAGAAAAAAAACTAAGCAAAAAACAAAGCAAAAAACATTGCCCCGTGGTAAAGGTCTCTACTTAAGGCCACCCAAGGTTTAATTGACTTTGATAAACCTTTAACGAACTTTGATTTAAACTGATTGGCTAATGTATGAATATTCTGAAATTTAGAGGTACTTTTAATAAAGATACTCTTCCCTTAAAACTTAGGCCTACTGGTGAAAACGGAATCGTAAACTTGGAAGATTTCCAGGATAGAGACGGGAGTCACTCGGTCGCCTATTCCACCATTGTGGGTGAACCCTGTTATTTCGATAGTTTCAGCAACATGGGCCCTCCATGGTCTGTGGTTAACTACTTGGGACCGGGAATTAAATACAATTACTAACGCGTAAAAAACTTTGACCAGATTTGGTGCAGTCACTTCTGCCTATTTTTTCTAAGCGCCTTTTCTAAGGTTTGTAATCCGCGTGGTTCGTCGAAGAAACTGCGCGAGAGACCGTTTTAGATCTGCTGACCCTGAAGGGCGTTTATCCCTACGAGTACGCCACCGCCATGTCCGTCGTCGAAAAAGAAAAACTACCCTCTCGAAAATGCTTTTTCTCTCAACTGAAGGACGAAGAGTTGGCGGGTGAGGAGTATGTGAGAGTGCTCAACCTCTGGCTCAAGATGAAAGTAAAAAAATTCGGTACCTTCCACAAAATCTACCCGATGACCGACGTTTTCCTACCCGCCGACATCATCGAAGATTTCAGGAAAATATGCCTCGCCAACAACAAGTTGGAACCCTGTTCTACATCTCTACTCCGAGATTTACTGGACAGCACTCCTGAGAATGCAGGAATGCAAGTTGGAGTTGTTTTTACATACTGGGAAGCACAACATGATAACTTCCACCATCAGAGGCAGTGTGTCGTTTATTTGCAAGAGATATTCAAAGGCGAACAACAAACACTTGGCTAATTTCTATCCCGGCAAGCCCTCCATTTACATAATTTATTTGGATGTGAATGACTTGGTATGGCCTCGCCGTGAGAGCTTATCGCCCTACGACGGATTTCAATACTTCACCAAGGAAGAAATTCGGACCTTAGACGTTGACACTGTGCCGGATGATGCAGAGGTCGGGTATACACTGGAAGTTGACCTACAATACCCCGCGGGGCTTCACGACTCCCATAACGACTATCCCCTAGCTCCCGAAAAGCTCGAGATCGGGGAAGACCTCGTTTCACCCTTTTCCAGAAAACTAGCGGAAGAAATCAATCACAACATCAAACCTTTTACCAAGCTCGTGCCGAATCTCCTGCACAAAAAGATCTACTTTGTTCACTACTAAAATTTGAAGTACTACCTGCATCACAGATTGATTCTTCGTCGCATCCGAAGAGTATTGAGCTTCGACCAGAAGCGCTGGAGAGGGGGTACATCAATTTCAATACGGAGAAAAGGCAGCAATCGACCGCACCCTTTAAAAAGGATTACTTCAAACTATTAAACAACTCAGTATTTGGCAAGACTATGGAAAATAAGCAGCATCGACTCAACGTGATTCTGTGCACCGATCCCAAGAAGGCGATCAAGTACACCTCCCAACCACACGCGGACTCGTTCGATATCCTTAACGAACATTTAGTGCAGATCACCCGCTAAGTCAGGTGTGTCTGTTGCGATCTACCGACGTACTCGGGGTTCAGTATTCTTCCTTATGAAAAAGATGTATACCTCAGTAGGGTATACCTCAGTGTATATTCCTGCTGTATACTCGGAAAGTATACCATTGGGTATACCATTTTTGAAATACCTGTGTATACAACCAAGGTGCACCCAAATGTATACACTGAAGTATACCAAAGTGTATACCTCGGTATATAAAAAATGGACATACTATATTCAAGGTATACCTGATAAGTATACTCAATAGTATACCGCTTGGGCAGAGGTATATAAACAAATGGTATATACTTCTTCGGTATACCCAAATTGGGGGTATACTTAAGGTATACTCTGCAACTATACCCCGAGGACACCCATGGTGTCTACCTTGGGTATACCCAAGGTGCTTGCTTTTGGTATACAGAAATTTATACCCAAGGTCTGTACCTGAATGTACACCTAGAGTGTACCAACATATACTCGAGATGTATACCCAAGGTGTATACCTTTGGCACAACTTGAGGTATACCTCAGGTATACATTAAATTAAGGTATAATCAAGTATGATATACACCTCAGGTATACTCAAGGTGTATGTCACGGGTCCCTTAAGTTACCCTTGATTATACCCAAGGTATACACCTTGATTGTATACCTTGGGTATACCTTACTTAATTATACCTGAACTTAATGTATAGCCTAAGTATACCTCAAATTGTACCATAAGTATACCTTGGGTATATACCTTGGTATATGTAGGAATGCTGCAGGTGTACAATATGGTACAAACCTTGGGTATAGCTTTATGTGCACCAAAAGCAATCACTCGGGAGTTCATACGTCTGTGGGTATACCTCAGATAAACATTTAGATGTACACTAGGTATACACATTGGGATTACCTCAGTATACCCCCACTCTGGGTATACTCAAGAAGTAGTAGTGGCACGTTAATCGTTATCGTTAATTTTATAATAGGCTATCGCGCAAAAACTTTATCGTATGGAACTTTTTCTGACATATTGAATTTCAGCGAACTGACGAGCGTAATAAGGTAGTAAAATTACTGGAAGGGTTGATCATGTTCGGTTTAGTTCATAGGAATGTCCGCTTGTTTCATATTGTCTAGTCCTATTCTACGAGACCGTATTTTTTAATACCACTTCATTTTGCTTTACTTTTACCTATGTAGGCCGAGCAGCCCACTGTAGCATGACACGCATACATAACTTAGCGCGAGTTCTGGTGGCATGGCATACCGTGAAATGCAAACGTATTATTCCATGTGAAATCACTGATAGGGTTTGGGGAGGAATCTTCTTGGGGTTTACACCATTGGCTAGCTTTCATTGAAGAAACGAACGGTTGAATTTCTACTACGAGAGCTCATTATAACTCACGATAAAACCACTAAAGCACAAAACGCTCAGTGTCATAAGATCAGAATCACCAATATTCTGCTAATTTTCGATAGTCCATCCACATGCATTCTTCAGGCAATCTTGACGAATTTGGAAAATCCTGGCTCACATCTTGTCTCGTATTTTATTTTAAAATGTCGTAGTGCTTACTTTGAAATACGGGAATCATCTTCGTAGCAATCGTTTACGCACAATTTCAAATAAATAAAAGATATCAGTACTATATCTTCAGCAAATTTTCGAATGTTAATTCTCTGAAGATGTTGGGGGTCAGACGACAGTCTACTTCAGGCAAAAACAGAAATTTCACTCTACTATGTCATGTTCGACGTCTGCTTGTCGAATCGGCATTCGAGGGCAGTCCCAACCACTTGCAAGGCCAGTTTTCCACCTCTCGCGCAGCTCATCAATAAACTCGCTACGGAGCAGAAACTGTATTCCAGGATTAGATGGTCCCTGGATATTCATCAGTTCAACCTTCTCTCGGCTGTGATGTTGAATAGCCAGGGACTCCAGGCTCCTCAGATGCACATGCCGGTGAGACGCGCAAAGGAATTTGTTGCCATATCAAGCAGCACATGGCAACATGGCAGTGACCAGGAGTAGAATGACAAGAAATGGCATCACAGTGCACCACAACATCAACTGGGAAAGTGCTGAAACCCTCCTTGAGTCAAACTTAAGATGTGCATCTCAGGAGCCTGGAGTCCCTGGCTATTCAACACCACATGCGAGTGAAGGTTGAATTGGTGAATATCCAGGGACCATCCAATCCTGGAATAAAGTTTCTGCTCCGTTGCGAGTTTAATGATGAGCTGCGCGAGAGGTGGAAAACCGGCCATGCAAGTGGTGGAGCTACGCTAGAACGCCAATTCGAAAAGTAGAAGATCGTAACAACGATCGAACATGACATAGTGGAGTAAAATTTGTTTTTTTGCCTGAAGAAGACTGAAGCCCCAACATCTCCAGAGAATTGCTAGTCGAAAATGTGCTAAAGATGTTGTATTGATATCTTTTATTTAAGTCTCTTATCTTTCGAAATTGGTGGTTGTTGATGCTGTGGCCCACTGCACCTCCACAGCATCTATCGGGCATATTCCAATGTTGTAGCAGACACTCGAGCTGTGTGGATGGACTATCGAAAATTACCAAATAGTGGTGGTTCTGACCATTTTGTTCTGCAGTGGTTTTTATCGCAAGTGGCTAGCTCTTGTAAAAGATACCTAAAATTGTGTAGTTAAACATCAAAACCTTTCAATATTCGGCTTTCAGATCCGAAAACCAGCAGACGTAATTTTTAACCAATAATGGTGCCGATAGATTACAATTAACGTGGCTCCAGTTGAGTGTGGTGCTGATAGATTACAATTAACGTGGCTCCTGTTGAGTGGCTAGTCTCTGACCTGTATAATACACTTGCAGAACTTGGTCCCAACACTGGTGCATTTTCAAAATATGTGTTGTAACTTACAGTTGTCTTATTATTTAGCAGCTGCATTAAGTAGACCTAGCTTTTTTTTTTAATTATGTCTACTGAAATGGAAATTTCTCATAATATTGAAATATAAAAAAAATTAGATGGCAGCCTTGTGAATATTACAGGTTAAGCTTCCTCAACTTTGGTTTGGTATAACTGCTGCCGAATTTTTATTTTAAAATTTAAAAAATACTGTAGGCCTACTCCATTTCTCGTGTTTTCCGTAGTAAATTACCTTATTATTTTTCCTAAAACTAGGATGCTAAATTAAACCAATTTGCTACAGCCTGAAGGATGGAAATATGTACAGCTTTGGGGATTTTGTGTAAACCATAAGGACAAGAAATGACAAGTTTACGAACTGCTAGGGTTAATTCCAAATTCTTCATTCTAGTAGTCACGAAATTCAATCATCTCTCCAACTTGGGACAACCAATGGCTTTTGAAAATAAAATAAAAAATCAGTTTCTTCGGCATACCTTAATGAAAATTAAAACAGCTTAACAGAATTGTGAACATTTAATATTAAATAACTGGTCAAAACCCATACTTTTATAAAGTTTAGTTGTCTTATGATAACAGGAACAATGTAATGTAGGTCCGACACCTAAAAGAAAGACATGAACATGGAGGGTAGGGGTAGCAGGGCCATAGCCTAGCGACTGGGAGAGGGAAATGGGGCAGCTACTCCCCATCATCCAAGAAGACACAAAGTAGGCAAAATCAAGCAGTCAAGTTAGCAAACGCGGATATTTTTTCACCAGAAATTCCCGTTTCCATGAATAGGCCTACTTGGAGGTTTATCTCACTCCCAACACAAGGCACGGCAAAGTATTTCCATGAGAACTGGTTAATTCCATTACCATAATTCAGTCACTAAATACAGACGCAAACCTATTTACGTTGCCTTTTGGATTTATATGTCCGACTACCTGAGCGGGTAATCGATCCCAGGACCTTTGAAACCCAAGGCCGAGATCCTACCGCTGAGCCATATTGACACAGCCTTTTTTTTTTAAGGAAACATCCGTAGGCAGCATTTAACATGTGTATACGCAAGTGTTAAATGCTGCCTATGGATGTTTCCTTTTTAAAAAATAAAAGGCTCTGTCAGTATGGCTCAGCGGTAGACCTCGGCCTTTGGTTTCAAAGATCCGGGGTTCGATTCCAGACATGTTCGATATGTCAGGCAGTCTGACATATAAGTCCAAAAGGCAACGTAAATAGGTTTGCATCTGTATTTAGTTATTTGTTGTGAGCCTTTGGCTTTCCCGTCTTTAATCATTCAGTCAGCTGGAAAGCAAAGTTTTTCCAACACTGAGCACGGTTAAGTTAAACACTGCCCCTGATCATTTTTCGTGACTGCCCTGTTGGCCTTGGATGCACGCGACTGGTAATAGAAATACGTTAGCTCACAGACTTTGGCAGCCCAGGGCCGTACTGAGCAAAAAAAAAGGCTTCGCGAAAATTTACATAATTGGCAAAAGTGAAAAGTTAATTGGCAATTTTGTTTGGTAGGCTGTTCTGTCCAAATCGTCTCCAAGTTGTTTTGATGCAAATTATTTTTAGTTTTAACCTGAGTAAATTAACTTGATTTACAAAAAAAAATTGTACAGATCTGGAAGAATTCCTGTTTTCTGGAATAGTGCATTAAGTTTCTGAACAAATTTTTTAAAGAAAATGTCTAAAAAAAAACAATTAGTTGCAATTAAGTCTTTATGAAACAACACACCAACATTTGCTTGATAATTTGTTGCAGACGTGCTCACTGGGATTCATGAACGGGCACTAAAATTTCTGCTTCCGGTAGCTTACAGTTCTCCCCCAGACCACCTAACTCTATTTTCTGGACGCTTTCTAAAGTACTTTTCTTTCTGTGCCACTGTTATTTATCAGTTGCCCAAATAAGCCCCCCCCCCCTCCCAACAAAGTGCCCTTCGCTATAGTAGGTGACTTTTGTTTCATGGTTAGGTAAATAAAAAAGAAATTACGTGTGCTTCTCAACCTTTTTTTGTCATAGCAGCAGCGTATTAGAAATCTGGGCACAAATCTAGTGCACCACAAACCCCCAAATTTTAAGAAAAAAAATTTAACCTTATTGTCGTCGTAAGGCAGATTAAAGTTGATTCCAAGGTGCGGGAAGGTGGTTCAAGGCGAAAAAAAAAAAAAGATGCCAAATCGCTTGTTTATTCGCTTGGTTATTGTTTAGATGGCGGCGCGCAGGAAAGCATCAACTGGGCCAAAGTCCGTCAAGTGAAACGCCAAACCCCAACCAGTTCATTACAAGTGAAACGCCAAACAGAAGCCGGTACCTATAACCTAACCTAACCGACAATAACAACAAAACCAAACTAAACTGACAATAACAACCCACTTATCTGAACTGTTTACGGGAAAAAGATATCAGCTGGGGGCAAGAGCGGGCTTCCGTGCACAGCCCCGCGAGCGAAAACGAACACCGTATAAATGTACGGATTGTGGTAAAGTACTGATGAGGTTTAAACTGTGTTCCGTGCCTCCCACAAAAAAAAAGGAGACCATATAATCAGAGTGTAGGGTAAGTACTAACAGAATTCACAGCTTTTAGAAAATTGTGGTAAAGTGAACTTTAGCCCATTGATTATTGATTCGTCCCTAACTGTCCAGTCCAACAGAATGCTTGATTAAGTCTGACAATTTAAGAAAAAAACATAAAATTGTTTCTTAGGAAAAGGTTTTGCGGATAAATAAGATTCTAAAATAAGTACCAACAAGCAGTAAGGTACTGAATAAAATTTTACTTTTATAATCCCAGTAATAAATGCAGATCTAAAACAATATGTTAACCCTTAACTTCGGCTTTGTATTCAATTGACACTACACACGTAATCAGTACGCACGCTTTCTCTCATAATCTGTTGAAGGCTGTCCTTGCAATCACTGCTGCACACAACGATAATAATATCGTTTTTAACAGTTAATGGTGAAATGTCTTAAATTAAAAATCGTTGCTAAATAGTCTTGTTGTCGTAGTAGCACACACCTTGGATCAGTAGCCGTTTAGTGTAGCCCTACACAGATTCAAGCACATGTTGCCACACACAAACGCCCAGGTTACGCTACGGCTAGGCCTACGAATTCAGTACGTTTTTTAAACTCGTCGGTTACCTGCATTCGATCTGTAAAAAGGACAAATCCTGGCTTTCTTGTACTTGCTGTCGTCATTTTTTGGGGTTCGTATGTTCTCTAAGCCGTGGCAGATTCGTGATTGTTAAAAAATACGTTATCCAAAAATCCGAAGCACGTTTCCCGCACGCAAACATTTTAAAAATCGCCCAACAAACATGGCGCTCATCCACGCAGTGTGCATGATCCAGCCCAGAGCCTCCTACAGTGAAGGCCGTAGTAGAACACGCGAAAGGTGCCTAAAATCTCCCAACGACATAAAAGGAGAAGCAGGTTCTGTAGGTGTTGCAATCTCGACACCAGCGGCAAAGTTGCAAGCTAACGACGTAGGGCTTTTAAAATTACCAACCGATGGCGGAACTTACCATAATAACTAAACGTTTTGCCTTTTAAGTAGCATTGTGGAATGCAGAGCTATTTCGGCCTTTACTGTAGGAGGCTTTGTCCAGCCCCAAGGTCACGGTGATACGAGTCCATAGCTTCCGCTATTTTAGCTCGCTCTCTCGGCTACTCCCCCAAACTCCAACCCCCACCTCTTTCCTCGACCAGGCAGGCAGTTTTGTTTCTGCTAACTCCGCATGCACCCAACTTGTTTTCACAGCAACTATTGCTAGTTGAAAGTGATTGTTTAAAATAGGACGACGGGTTTTACACCTTTAACTGAAATTGTTACTGAATTGTGCAGATAAATTAAATTAAATTATACGAATTATTTTTTTTTT
>JAHWFP010098133.1:24847-38481 GCA_023313725.1 Lithobius niger | reverse complement strand
TTTTTTTTTTAACTTCTAGCTATGATGCAGAAGGAAAGCTAAATCCTCCAATCTTTTTATGCTAAAAAATTCAATTCTGACAGGAAAAAAGGTGTAGCCTTGATGCGCTCCCAGCTGAAGGAGAGAGCGACAATTTTTGCTAGGTAATTCCAATCGGAAATTCCTAGGCACTTTTACATGCCACAATTTACACGAGCACAGGCATCACACGGCCCGTACCTCTTACCAAAAATGCCAAGGGTGGCAGAGGTCCGGATCGAATTCAGGATCTCATGCACATGAAATGGTCGTACTAACAATTAGGCTTCCTTGTCCCATGGAGCAGCCGAACAATGCAAAAAAAAATTTCAATGTGCTACAAGTTAAGTATGAAATGCATTACTAAGTGGTATAAAAGTATTAGGAAAATTGTTTGATTCTTTGGGGTTTACTTGTATCTGGAAATGTCTCTTCTTGTCCATTCAGAAATTATTAAAAACACTGTCAGCTTTTTTTTAGATTCCTTTACACCAGGTTCCTTGTGTGCCCCTCTGTATTCCCCAGTTAGAAACGGGTATACACCCAAGTATACCAGATGTATCCGGTATACCTGTACATATACCCTATTTTTTGATGGGTGTACACTTGAGTATACCAGCTATTCAGTTATACCTTTCAGTATACCCTAGTTTGAGGTGGAAATATACCGAGCTTACTTGGTATACCTCTCTGAATACCTTAGTCTGAGAAAGGTATACACTCGTGGGTACCTGATATATATGGTATACCTTTCAGTATACTCGGGTTTGAGATGGCTATACACCTGTGTATACAAGGCATACCCTTTCCTTTTACCTGGTATACCTGGTATACCTTTTAGTTTGTGTGGTGTACCTTTCGGTATACCTTAATCTGAGACAGGTATACACTCAAGGGTACTAGGTATATATGGTATACGTTTCAGTATACCCTGGTTTGAGATGGGTATACACCCGAGTATACAAGGTGTAGCTTTTCCTTTTACCAGGTATACCTGGTATACCGTACAGTTTGTGTGGTATACCTAAGTTTGAGACGAGTATACATTCGAGTACACCAAGTATACCTCAATGTGTACTTTGGTGTACCTGTGTGTACTGTCATGTATACACTGTATACCAAAATTGTTAAAAAGGTATACCAGGGTATACAGCTGGTATACATCTTTTTCATAAGGGTGCTGGAACTACCAAAACTGCCCATGTTCCGCTTCCACTACTAATACATCAAACCCACATACGAGGACCAGGCCAGGTTCTTGTTTACCGACACCAACAGCCTCTGCTACGAAGTAGAAACTGATGATGTGTACGAGGATATGAAATGGAACCGAGAACGTTTTGATACCAGCAATTATCCAAGAGACCACCCCTTGCACTCCAAGGCGAACAAACAGGTCCTGGGGAAGATGAAGGACGAGATGGGCATCGTTGCCATCTTAGAATTTGTGGGTTTACGATCCAAGATGTACACCATTAGGTGCAGAAAACGACCATGTCCTTGAAGGCCAAGGATATCTAGACATCTTTTGTGAAGAAACACTTGGATTCTGTCGACTACAAATCCGCCCAAATAGTGCCAGTGCCCACACCGCAGGGAACCTGGACTAAAATTGCCAGCTCGAAACACGAACTAAGCACAGTCAAAGTCACGAAATCCCTCCTCTCGACTGACGATGACAAGCGTTTCATCCTAGACAACGGGGAAGATACACTAGCCATCGGTCATTGAGATTCTGGTACGTGGCGAGAGTATGAAGATGACTTCGACTCTGACGTGGACGTCACGACCGACGAGGAAGAGGAGGATAGAGCGAGTGTAGCATTCATCGGGAGGGAAAAGGAGGTCTTGAACGAAGCTAAACGAGAGGATGAGTGGTTAGATCGGTGTGCTGATTCACGATACTAGAGAACTGCAGGATGAAGTTGAATGATCTCATGGCGTGGAAGGAAAAAGAAAAAGCTAAGTGAAGAATGTTGGATAGGGAAAGATGGTCCACGATGTGTCCGGTGCAGAGAAAGATAAGATTAGAGAAAAAAGCCGATATTATAAGGACGGTTCAAGAACGAGAGTCTTAGGAGGAAAAGAAAGCCAGATTGGAGAAAAATGTCACTTGCAAGAGGAAGGTTCAAGAATGAGAGAATAAGGAGGAAAAGAAGGCCAGATTTAGAAGGATGCTGCTCGCAAGAAAATCACCGCGCTGAAGAAATGAGAGACTGCTAATGCCATCGGGGACTTTGATCCTTTGGGTTACCCAAGGTGGTAAGGCAGTAGTCATTCTCTTTTCTTCCCAGCCTCTTTTCCTACCTCCATCCCGCCTCTCCTATAACTGCAACCTTAACGCTGGTGGAGAGACTTACTCCCTGATTGAATAAGCGAGTATTTAAAAACCCGAGTCAAAATAATTCTAAAAAAGCTATAAAAATAGACTCGGATTTTTTTGCAGTTCTATTGGAGAAACCAACAGTTGTATCAATGAAAAAAGGTAGCAAAAGACACTTCCCACCCTCCTCCAGATTGATGAAAACTGGAAACCCTACCAACCAGAAGTGACGTCACGCTTACCGGAAGTGACGTTATAGGAGATATCAAAAGACACTTTCCCACCATCCTTCAGATTGATGAAAGCAAAATAAATAGCAAAAGACACTTTCCCACCAATCTGACCTGAAGTGATGTCATTACCCCCACTTTGATCACATGACCGAAAGTGGGGGTAATTACGTCACTTCCTACCCCCCTCCAGATTGACGAAAAAAAAGTAGAAAAAGGCACTTTCCCACTATCCTACAGATCGACAAAAACTAAAAAGTGGGGGTCACTTCCCAACCCCCTCCAAATTGACGAAAAAATGTAGCAAAAGGCACTTTTCCACCATCCTCCAGGTTGACAAAAACTAAAAAGTGGTGGGTAATGACATCATAGTCACTCTCCTCCAGATTGATGAAAAAAAGGTATTAAAAGGCACTTTTCTACCCTCCTCCAGATTGACGAACACCGGAAGTAACGTCATTACCCCCACTTTGATAACGTGAAAGGAAGTGGGGGTAATGACGTCACTTTCGTCCGGATCTGGCAGGACAACCCAATCACGTTCTAAATGAAATATTCTGTGAATTATAGGTTATATAGATAAAAAAACAAATTTCTGAAGATGAAGGGCGTGAAGTTAGCTATACATTTTAGCGTTCATTTTTTGTTGTTATCATCAGCGATCTGTTTTGATCTTCTAGTGTTTATTTTTGTATTATTTAACTTGTGTTCGTGTTCATTTCTTTATTGCCAGAGCGAGGTAGATTAATCAACTCGCGTGCCTGTTTTTGTGTGTTTGTCTGCTTGGGAAAAGATAACATTCGTAATTTTGTCCCAATCTGGTTGAAATTTAAAGACAAGAAAGCTTTGATGTATGAAATTTAATCATTGTAAGATGAAATTTGCCTAAAATATTTTTGGAAATATTCACGTTTTCCTATGACTGGCAAGGTGAAGTGACTCATTTCCGAGATAACGGGGCTTCTTTCCCAGGGTGACACAGGCATAGTCAGCCAACTTTCAGGGGCAGCGCACCACATGATTAAAAAATGAAATCACATGTGACGGTGAAGACACACTTAGGAATGAATGGTTCCTTACAAAGTTATTGCTCATCCATCCTAGATGAGGCGCCCACACGTTAGGGTTGTAGGTCAACCCCCCCCCCCCCCCCTCCCGGCTTGGTAATTGCCAGAAACAAAGCAAAACGCCAAAAAAAAGTAGTAAGTTGAAATCACCTAGATAGTTGGTTTGACCGCTTCCCCAGAAGGAACCTTTCGTGCCTCATGCAGACTGAAAGCGTTGTTGAACATGCCATACAGCCATGATGAAAAAAAAATTAAACTTGGTTTGGCAGAAAAACGTAAAACTTCTCATTAATTTCACTACTTATGGAAAGAAAACTCTTCTCCCACTTAATCTCTTTGGTTTAGAGAAAAAGGATAAAACTTCCGATTAATTTATTTACTAGAGTATGGCAGTTAACTTCACCAACCAAGAGCTAGCTGAGATGCATTACATGTAGGGTCGGGCCGATGGCAATTTTGTAGAAGCAGCCAGGCTGTATGCTGTGAGCTATCCGAACCGAAGGCATCCGGACCATCGTACGTTTATTAGGCTTTACCAACGTCTGTGTGAGCGCGGGTCATTTGAGGTAGCACCACAAGAAGGAAGGCCAAGAACTGTTCGTACCCCTGAACTGGAAGAGCGGGTGTTACGGCGGGTGGATGACGATCCGGGAATCAGCACAAGGCAGACTGCTTTGGCAGAAAACGTAGACCGTAATGCTGTCTGGAGGATCCTGCGTAATGGACTGCTGCGCCCATATCATCTGCAGCGGGTGCAAGCCCTAGCTGAGAACGACTATCCGGCAAGGGTCGTATTCTGTAGGTGGCTTCAACAACGATGTACTGCAGACCCTCTCTTCCTCAGCAGAGTGTTGTTTACTGATGAAGTCGCCTTCACCCGAGATGGAATTGTGAACTTCCACAACACCCATGTCTGGGCGTATGAAAATCCTCACATGACCCTTCAAGCACGAAACCAGCATCGTTTCTGAATCAATGTTTGGGCTGTATTGTAGGAGATCACCTCATCGGGCCGATCATTCTACCCAACAGGCTTACAGGGGCGGCATATCTTACCTTCCTGCAGTATGAATTACCTGGTCCGCTCGAGTACATCCCACTGGGGACACGAAAGAAGATGGTATTCCAGCACGACGGGGTACCACCCTACTTCCTGCTTGCTGTGAGGCAGTATCTAAACGAACAGTTTGGGGCAAGATGGATTGCATCTTGGGCTACATGAAGGGTCTTGTTTATTCACGCAGTGTAGACACTGATGCATTTCAGCAGATTAGGCAGAACCAGGGGGTCTGTGCAAGGATTCGTGCGTCTCTCAGTAGAAGAGCGGCATCATGCATTCAAGCAAACGGGGGGCCACTTCGAACATTTGTTATGAACTCCTAGTTTCGTCATGGCAGTGTGCAACAACGTTTTCAGTCTGCATGAGGCAGGAAAGGTTCCTTCTGGGAAAGCGGTCAAAGCCTCCGTCTAGGCGATTCCAACTACTATTTTTTTTCTAGCGTTTTGCTTTGTTTCTAGCAATTACCTAGCCGGGGGGGGGGGGGGAAGAACTACAATCCTAAGGTGTGTGCACCTCGTCTAGGACGGATGAGCAATAACTTTGTAAGGAACGGTTCGTTCCTAAGCGTATCTTCATCGTCACGTGTTAGTTTCATTTTTTAAGCATGAGGTGCGCTGCCCCTGAAAGTTGGCTGACTGTCTGTGTCACCCTGGGGAACAGGCCCCGTTATCTCGGAAACGAGTCATTTCCGGCATATGTATTATAAGTTTTTTTATAGATGTGATCAGTTCTACTACCCTGTCGATTTAAGACCATGACTTCTGAGACACCCTGTATATCTGGGACACCCTGTGTAAGTTCTCTTAGTGTGCAAAAAACGAAAAGCATAAAATAATCAAAAGTTGTAAAAAAAAAAGGTTGCTGCAATTTTTAGTCAACCCTGGAGCATTTTGTTTTGGTGTTAGAGCTATCTATATGTACTCGTAAAAATCAGTTTTGACCTTGTTTGCAGAGTACTGCAGAAATCATTAGGCAGTTATGAAAAATATGTTTAATTAGATTTTACAACACCACTGAAAACACACCTATTGTTAGCATGTATCGCTCGGCCGAGTAATTGTGCTTTTACTAACGCAATTATATGCTATTTTAGCTGTATACGTTCATTTGATCATTTTGACACATGAAATGTGGTGTGTGTGTGTGTGGTAACTCTAATAACCTTACTTACACTACATATTTACTTCAGAGGGAAGTTGGAATTATGCCCACAGAGAAAACCATTCTCTAGAAATAACGAAGTACAGTAAGTTACCTTTAAACATTGATGTTATTTCGAATGTTGCAACTAGTATATCTATAAAGGAGGTCAGCGCTTTGTACAAAGGGCAGGTTCACCAGTACGAATCATGTTCACATCACTCAAATGAAAGGTAATTGTGTAAAGGTGTACTGCAGTTTTCTTTATTGCCAAAACATATTAACCTGATAATTTTGCATTACATTCCTCGAATGTGATGTTCCCCTGGAGGTTTCTTCCGGTGCCTAGACGCCTGCTTGCATATCCCACACCGCATGCGCGGCGCGGTCCTCCCCCATAAAAGCGAGAGCTTGGACGCTTTCGGCATTCATTTTCCTTCACAGGTGTCTACACGCCACATCGCTCCGTGGTTCCCCGCTTGTCGTACGGAATTTGGATTCAACGCCGAAGATGGCCACTGCTTGCGAAGCTACCACTTTATCTGCCGTTCTCCTTCGAGCTCTTACTCAGTTCTCCCTGGGCCTCCGCCCTCGACCGCGCTGCTGTCTGCCCACCCCGTACGACACCACCGTGTGTTGCCCTTCAACGGGGTATTGCCTCTTCTTCCGGGACAGCGGACACTGCCTACTGCCCCTCTGAACCTGTCGGCCCTACGGAACGATCCCCAAGCCATCAACGACAACTATCGAGAAGCTAAAATAAATCTTCGCTGAGCGTCACTGGCCACTCGCTCTCCGGACCGTAATTCTCCACTAGACCTGTCGTCCAATTCTTCCCGCATAGGCTTCAGTGTCCCACGCAGAGTAGTCCGAGACATCGTCCACGACTTCGTGCGACTCTTGCAAGACAACCCGATGCCACCGACGTCGTGTTCATCATCGATCCGGAAAGCCCGTACTCAAGACTGGGTCGTGTCAACTTCCAGCCACGATGGACAGAAACGTGTCGTGTCTTCCCCTTTGACTACCGCCATGAAGCGAAGACCGCACGACACCCCTCTGTCGGCCCAGCTAGCGACACTTGCCGCGTCAAATGGGACGATACTTTTATGGTTGTACGGTCGGGATATGGGTTAAGAGATACCGGGTGCTAAGCACCGACAGGCTGCAGGACCATCAGCAGTGCAACGACGTGTCGTGGGTACGGAAGCTCCTCGTGGAGTCGGTGTATAGCCGGCCTACAAGGTGACCGTTGGCGTGAGAGTTTGACAGGTTCGTCGCCTGGCGACACACAGGACGATTTGTGCGCCGAGCTAGACGACAGAGAGATGGTCGGACGACCGAGATCGGTGCAGCGGGATGCCGGGCCATAAGCTCTGGCAGGCGGCAGGGGCCACCGGTAGCACCAAGACGTGTTGTGGGAGCGGAACCAAACCTTCGTGAAGCTGGCGACAGCCAGCATCCGAGGTGGTCGTTGATGCGAGAACATGATAGGCCTGTCGTTGGCCAAGTTTGGTGTAAAGGACAAGAACCAGTGTCTTCAGGCCTGGTATGGGTCTAGGATAGGTTCAGGCTCTGACAGTGGGTCAGTTGTTTCGGTGAGGACATGAACAAAATGATGTGAACGGACGACGTGATCGTGGATGTAGTTGATGATGTGAGCCAATGATGGAATTTTCGGGGAGCTTGTAGGTTGCCGAGAGTTGAACTCGGTGGAGCTGGGGCTTCCCGGTTTCGCTGGAGGCCGGACGACACGAACACGGTGTGCTGGGTGAGTGGTGACGATGACGCTGAGAAACTGGGGCAGAATGTCGCCAAGGGAGATGGGGTCTGAGCGGGGCCATTTAGAGCCGTCAAAATGACGTGGACGCCAGAGTCGGCAGTTGATGCCAGATTCGGGTGACAAGGGGATGTCGGCCGTGCAACAGGGTGCAAGGCGTGTGTCGTTAGACAGGGTGTGCGTCAGGGACAGCAAAGGGTTGTCGTCTGAGAAGGATTCGAATCATCAGCAGACGTGCGAGTTGAGGTGGCCCGTCGTGAGGAAGACACGGCGTTGACGGGGCACGGCGGATGACGGGTGGTTGTCGTCGTCGGCAGACTTGGGTTGACAGCCGAGGAATCACCGGACATGATACGGTAGGCAACGAACGGAAGGCCGAGCGAAGGTACGACAGGAGGATTGGACAGAACAAGTGTCGTCAGAACCGTCATGTCGTGAAGAGGACTGCAAGAGTGCGGGAAAAAGAATGTCGGTATGGGTGTGGAATGATCCCTGGAAACAACGGGACGGAGCCACGGCGACTCCGTTTCCCTTGGTGAGATTTTTTTTTAGGCCGAGGGGGGGGGGGGCGCCTTCGGGTGGACGAAGCAGCTATCATCGATGGTGGCTGAGGCAAGGAGACGACAAGCTCAGGCAGCTTCCACTCGCAAGGTTGCATCGATGGGACGATACTGCAAAAAATTGACAGGTATTGTATTTATGCAGCATAAAGAAGCAGTCCAGTACGGTTTCTTCGGCAGTTTTGAGAAGTGGTCCTAGCGGCAGAGACGAGTCGTTGGTCGTGTCGTCCGGAAATGAATTTTCCTTCCCTACATTGGAGGGGGGGGGGGCGGCAAGTGTCGTCGTAAATGATGTCTTGATTTCTGCTTGAGATGTGGGGTGGTCATGGGCGAAACAAGCAGCAAGCGATAGCAAGCGTGACACTCACCTCAAAACATGAGTTTTAGTCATGGATGAGGCGGTCAACAGTGTGGACAGCAACTGTAGACTTGTTTTACGTTCGAAACGTGAGGTGAGTCAAAGTCGAACTAACAGCAAGAGATGGAGACGTCTTTCGACTTGACTCTTCACTCAGAACGTGGGTTTTTTTTTACCACGTTGGGACGAGTAGCAGTATGGGTAGCAACGGATGACTTGAGTTACACTTGAGACACGAGATCAGCTATGGACGAGACAAGTAGAAGGAGAGCAGATGGCGTCCAACTTGATTCTTCACTCAAAGCGTGAGTTTTGGTCATGAATGAGACGTGCAGCAGTGTGGGAAGCAACTGAAGCCTTGATTGCCGCTCGAGACATGGGTGGTCATGACAAGCGGCAAGGGGAGCAACCGGCTACCGTCTTGGTTGCTACTCAAACGTGGCACTTAGCCACGAGTGAGACGAGCAGCAGGGTAGTTGACAGCGACTGGTGATTTGATTTTACTCACGACGTGGGTGAATCACGGTCGTGACAGGCAGAAAAAGGTGTAGACGGCATCCGTCTTTATTATTTACTCAAACTTGAGATTTAGCCACGAGTGAGACGTGCAGCACTGGACAGCAAGTGTTGACTTGATTTTCACTCGAGACATGGGGTCAGCCACGGACGAGACGAGCGGCAGGGGTGTAGATGGCTCCCGTCTTGGCTCTCCACTCAAAACGAGCAGCAGTGGACAGCAAGTGTTGACTTGATTTCACTCGGGACGTGGGGTTATAACCACGGTCGAGACAAGCTGCAGGAAGTGTGGACAGCTTCTGTCTTGGTTCTTCACGCAAAACGTGGGATTAGCCACGAGTGAGACGAGCAGCAGTGGACAGCAACAGTCGACTTAATTTTCGCACAATACGTGGGGTCAGCCACGGTCGAGACAAACGGCAGGAGGTGTATACGGCTTCCGTCTTGGTCTTTCACTCAAAACGTGGGATTAGCCACGAGTGAGACAAGCAGCAGTGGGAGACAAGTTGCAGTATGGATTGAAAATTGTTGTCAGATAGGCTGTGGAAAACAGGAACAGTGTTGGTTCTTTACTCGAACGAGGCCTTGAGTCTTGATCCCATCGTTTGAAAACTGGAACGTGATGACATTCTGTAACCAAAACTCAGTAGCAAATCCAACCGTTTCCGGAAAACATCGTAATTGAAAACGGAAGTAAGACGGGTTGACTGCCTCACGTCACATCCGGGAATCTGGTGCGGGAAGCGGCCGGGAGGGCTAGCGCTCCGTTGAGGCGTGTGGCGGGCGGTGATGAGCCGGGCGTTCTCCGAGTGACAGAGACGTGTCGTCGGTTGTGTCGTTCGGGAAAAGAATTCTCTTCTCGGACAGTGGATGCTGTGCGCGGCAAGTGTTGCTGGCTGGGCCGACACCAGATGTAATCGTATCGACCCCTTGTACGAAATTACGTTAATTGTGTTGGCCCGTTTGAAGGAATCAATTTGTCGTAGTCATGGGGAACTTCAACATGGAATGGTCAACAGTATTCAAAAATGGTTCGTAATATTTAGCCTCGGTATCGTAGCACTTCATTTTAGCAGCTAAAACAGAATACAGAAAGCACTTTTCGTCTTTGGGTGGAGCGGACTCCACGTCCGCTTGTGTCATTCGCTGTCCCAACTTGCGGCCACCACTTCCTAAACCGTGGTTAACATTCGGCCTCCAACGTTTAAGCCTTCCCACACGACCCTCACACCAGCGAGCCCGGTGAAGCCCTTTCGCCCGACTCCACCACGTCGTACGCCCATCTGATGGCAATAACGACTCACTGGCCTCGTATCGCTCGCAACTCCCCGGCTTACCACACCACCACGTGGCCATAAGGAATCAGGCCTATCCACCTCATGACCAACACATGCTTTCACATGACAGCTATCTCCACATCCTCAATTTTATATATAAAAAAAATAGACAAGAAGAAAGGAACCATCTTCTTGTCCTCACTGACTCACACTCGAACGGAATCCCCACAGCAATGGGACCACACAGGAATTGATTGACCAACACAGAAGCTCTTACAATCAAGGCAAACCCCACAGAGTCGACCGACGACAAGGTCTTCCAACCAAAGTGATTCACACACCAGCATGTTAAGAAAATCCATCGACCTGCCTCATACAACCAGACGAAAAGGTCGAAAAGGAAACAGACTACACTGGCTGGTACCCATCGTCCCAGCCTGTACAGTAGTCAATCCCCCTTAAGCACTCAGAACGAAGCAGAAGCAAGCTAACCGCGATGGAAACTAGCCATTCATAATGGGGACACGCTAACGGAGGAGAAGACAAGAGACCAAACTTCGAAATTCCTCACCAGTTCTGAACAAAGTTTTCAACAACCTTTTTGGGGGAAAGCCTGCTTGCATCCCGGGGAGCCTGTTCAGGCAGTGCCCGCCACCTGTCTTTGACGAGGTCTCCTGATAATGCAAAATTATCAGGTTAATATATTTTGGCAATAAAGAAAGGACATTTTGCCGGCCCCCAGTCTGGCCGGCTAAAAATGGTTTCTTTTTGGCTAAAACATACTTAACCTTACTCCCCCCTGCCTCCCCTCTCTAGTCACCGCCTGACACATTGAGAGTAAAATGAATCCCGAAAGTGTCCACGCTCTCGCTTTTATGAGGGAGGACCGCGCCGTGCATGCGTGGTGGGATATGCTAGCAGGCGTTTACGCACCGGAAGAAACCTCCAGGGGAACATCACATTCGAGGAATGTAATGCAAAATTATTAGGTTAAGTATGTTTTAGGCAAAAAGAAACCATTTTTAGCTGGTCAGGCTGGGGGCCGGCAAAATGTCCATTGTCTAATGCAGGATTCTTGCCGTTAGCGTATATTTCCCACTTCTCACAATTTACTCAGAAATCCGTACTACCACCAGCACACATATCTGTAAAATTAATAGACAAAGAATCGTTTACCTCGTATTTGTGCCGTTCAAAAAGTAATTTTTTCCCCCTTAAACTTAAAAATGTTTGTTTCCATTTTAGGGTGATTCCGGAGGACCTTTGGTTTGTGATATTGAAGGAGGAGTACACTTGGTTGGCATAATTGTGGCTGGGCCTAGTGAATGCAGTGACCCATATGATAATAGGCTAGCTGCCTATGGTAATGTGGCATACTTTTATTCATGGGCTCAAAAAATAATGGAATTAAATTAAGTTCTTAAGCAAACTTTACGAGTTCTAATTCATGTGTCGATACAAGTTGCAAGGAAGGAAGAATGGTGATATGAAAGGAAGGGCAATTCAACACACTGGATGTTTGTGCCCATGCTTTTACAAATCTAGTCTTAATTTGGTCAACAATACAGTTACACTGCTGAAGAGCCCTAGGGAATAATCGCAAACCTGCGTTTTTCTTTTTGGCCTTTTCGTGTCAGTAAATTTATTATTATTATTATTATTATTATTATTATTATTATTATTATTATTATTATTATTATTTGGATTAGTTTATTTGGATTAGTTTATTAGTTTATTTGGATCAGAGACGGAAAAATAGACGTTAGGAAAAACGAAACTGAAAAAGCCGTGACAATTATACGTAACGAAGACGACCTTGAACAACTAACGAAACTGCTCAAAACTAATATCTCCAATGGAATCTAACGCTCTTTCCGATTGTTTGGACTTGGTCAACGACACTGAAAACTTCGACGAGTTGAGAAAAAAATTCCTGCATATTAACAAAAACACTGGACTTCACGGTTTACAAATAAACCTTAGAAGCTGTAGGACGCACTGGGAAGAATTTAAACATGTTATTGATGACTGTAAAATTACCTGGGACTTTATTGTTATTAATGAAACTAATATTAAAGAAGAAGAGCTTGACCACTACCAGATGAAAGACTACACACAAATTGCCAATTGCCGGCCTCTTAAAAAGGGTGGCGGTGTCATGATTTTTCTTAACCAACATTTCAAAATTAATAATTCTGAGAAAATTTTTCTTCATGGAAATGAAGCGCTTGACGTGGTCTTCTCTGTTGATAACATTATGTATAATATTGTTGCAATTTACAGACAGCCATCCTCTAGTCGGATTAAGTTCCAATTAGATTTGAAAGCTCTCATCAAAATCAAAATTCTTCAATTAACACTATTGTCATTGGCGATCTCAATTTTAATCTGCTCAGAGAAACACAAGACATTACTGAAAAATTCGACATTGAAAGGTTTGAAAACATCATGGCAGAAAATGGATACACCTCGCAAATTACTTCTCCAACCCGTGTTGAAGTGAAAATGAATACTATCACTAAATCTTGCCTTGATGTGATTTACACTAAACTAAATAAGACTTGCTGTAATGGCTTTGTCATTAAACAAAAGATCGCCGACCATTACTTTACTTGTCTTGAGATTAAACATCTTGACCCTGTTAAAGAAATGCACCATGATAATCATAAGTTTATCAAAAAATTAAACAATTATAACATTATTAAACAGCTTGAAAATTTTGACTGGAGCATCCTGGACAAATACACCAACTCAAATGACATGTACAATGAAATTGAAAATATCGTTCAGGGAATATACAAAAAAAACAAATCATTAAAACAGCTTCACTCTACGAACAAACTTTTCAAAAATGAATGGATGAATCAAGCCCTTCTTCAAGAAATTAACTATAAAAACAAGCTCTGGACTAAAATTACTAAAACTTCTAAACCATCACCAGAAATAATTCTTGAATACAAAATTTGCAAGCAATCTGTGACTCGCAATATCCTCTTAGCAAAAAATGTGTTTTATAAAAACTTTATTTCTGGAAACCAATTTGATAGTTCCAAAATATGGGATAAACTTAATCATTTAATGGGAAAAAAACAAAAACAAAATATCGACGAACACCTCAAAAACGCCTTCACAAATGTAAAAACCACGGACCTCAGTAACTCCTTTAATAATGAATTTTGTTCACAAATTGATAAACTCAAAATCAAAAATAAACATACAAGAAAATGTCGAAACATACTGGCTAAAAATAAAAAACAAATTAATATGATCCATAATTCTATCGCCATTTTGCCACCTACTATTTA
>JAHWFP010098133.1:0-24747 GCA_023313725.1 Lithobius niger | reverse complement strand
ACACCAACTACCGACCAATTGCTTTACTGCCTTCAATTAATAAGATTGTTGAAAGATTTTTTACCAATAAAATCGAAAACTTTTTTCTTAAATACAAACTTTTTAACATCAGGCAATTTGGCTTCCAAAAAGGTAAGGGGACCACGGACGCGCTTCTTTACATTAACAACCACATTCGTCGTGCTCTAAATGAGGGCAAATTCGTCAGTGCTATCCTCATTGATCTTCAGAAAGCCTTTGATACGCTTAATTTTGACATCCTAAAGACAAAACTTAGCAAATACGGAATCCATGGAAAAATTCAAAACATTCTTTTGAGCTACCTTACTGACAGAACTTCTAGTGTGAAAATTGACGATTGTCTCAGTGAATGGACAGAGATTAAATATGGTGTCCCTCAGGGTTCGATTCTGGGCCCTATCCTCTTTCTGATTTACCTAAACGATATAAATGATTTCAATTGGAACACTTATCTTACTCTCTTTGCTGATGACATCTTCCTACTGTCTATAAATGTAGACAAAGATACAATGATTTGTAATCTCCAAACCGATTTCAACTTAATTAACGAATATCTTTTTGAAAATGAACTTTATATTAATGCAGATAAAACATGTGTTCTTCCCTTTTCTACTTCACATATGACTTTAGAAAATTTTGACATTAAATTGCACCACCCTAACTGCAATTTTACTGAAATTAGTAGGGCCTGTACCTGCCTAAGCCTAAATATTGTTAAACAAGCTAAATACCTTGGTATTGTGATTGACAGAAACTGGAAATTTTATGACCACTTAATCACCAAGGTCAGGCAGTTCCTTCCTGGTCTTTATAAAATCAGGAATATTTTGGATGAACATAACAAAAGACTTATTTACAATACCTGCATACTTTCTCTTGTCAGATACGCATGCCCTATTTTTGCTTATACTTCTTCTGGATACATTGCCCATCTTCAAAAAATACTAAATACAGCTTGTAAGATTCTTTTCAGAGATGTTAACTCCACACAAAAAACATCAGATCTTCTTCAAGAGAAATCACTGATGACCTTTAGGCAAATTTCAGATTTTACAGTAATTACACAAAATTACTTTAACAAAGATTACAACATACCTGTGAAGAGAGCGATCAGGAACAATAATAATTGGCTGACCATACCTTCCTTCAGGAACTCTTATGGAACGAGAACCATGAACTTCATTTCACCCTCTTTACTAAACAAACTCCCCATAACTTACGCGAAATTAGGAATAAATTTCGATTGAAAAAAGAATTAAAAATGTGGATGTTTTTAAAGAAATAAAGCTCCTGTTTTAACCTATGATTCTATTTACGATAGCATCTTTTTTTTTTTACTACTCTTTGCATTGTACTTTTTATAACAATTGACACCTGTTATCTTTATATAAAAACTTGAAAATGTATTTTAAACAACACATCTGTTACCTATATTCTATAATTAGTTTTTTTTTTAAATGGCATATACAGTCTGCAGACTCGGGCCTTCAGATGTAAACCTTACGAATAAATTATTATTATTATTATTATTATTATTATTATTATTATTAATAAACGTCAGGCAAATGAGACTTTAACTGACGTTTATTTAACTAAACAAAATTAAAACTGAAACTCTTGATGAATTACTGTCACCCAGATGGATTCAGAAAAGTACTTTGGCGTCACCAAAGTAATGCAGAAAATGACGCAAAATGCAGAAGAATGAAGTGAGGATGAAGAATGCAAAGTACCGAAATGAAGTTAAAGCAGGCTATAAAAGCCGTCATTTCTTGCCAGAACTTGATGACATTTACAAGACAGCCGTGATTATCTTTCAGGTTTTTTGGCAGCATTTCACATATCCCGCAGCACACATGGGATACTAGTACTGCCTTACATTCCAACAGATACTCACAAAGCAGAGCAAAACAAAAATGCGTAGTGACAATTTTCCACCAAGGCAATTTTTCTGTACGTCGAAGAAATCCGGCACTTCTGGAAATGTGCCACAACCACCACCTCCCTATTGCTTGGTCGTGATGATGAAACCCATACTGCAACATCAGGCATTAATGTACCTGGCTGGATATCATTAACGTAGTTCTACACCTACTGCCTTCGATAGAAGTTTAGCGGGAAGGATGGAGCCAGCCTCAAATACAAAAACTGTCAATTGTTTTATCTCAGGTAACTCAAGGATGGTTCGAGTGAATAAGTAAGGCAACTCACTGCCTGGAATCCACATTTGACTTCTACCCAGAGTAGAGTTACTTTTTGTCTTATTCCCATAATGGTACTTGCATAATGGTGCAAGTTGCGAATTCGCCACTTTGGAACAGTTAAACGTGACTTGATTTTGTAAACTTTATTTGGTTTACGTAAGCGTTATTTTTTGCATTTCATAAATTGCAATGCTTGTTATTTGTACCTGTATACTAATAGCAGAAGGAAAAAATCTAAGTCAATGGTGGTACGATCGTGAATGTACTTGTGAGTGGCAGCATTATGAAATTTCTACATCTAGCATTAGCAATGATCGTTCAGCAAATTACTGACTAGAACACACAATTTTCTGTGTTTAACACAAACAGCAATAGTTTCTCCTATTTGCACGATGTAAGTACATATTTGATTGAAATACAATGCACAATTAGACAACCTTGTGGAGAGCTCTAATCTACATGTCAAGTTTCATATAGAAAGAAAAATAATTCAGGAAGTGGCATTTCAGAGCGAATGAAATTAGCTATAAATGTTTTTTTTTTCGATCAGGGGAAGTTTACAGCCACGATTTACAGTAGAGTGTGCACATGATCGCAAAAACTTGAAACAATCACCACTATCTTTTTTTAATGTGGCCTCATTAGTGAGTCGTCTCAACAGAGTGTGCTCTCATTAACAAATTTACAAAAATTTTAGTTAGTGAAGGGAAACGATAAAATGTTGGTTGTAACAACTTCTCAATTTGAAAGTACAATTAGATTACAAGAAGGCTTAGTGCAGTGACATTACCTACATCTTGCATGAAGATCTTACATGACATTGTGGACTATGCATGACAAAATCTTAAGACGGATGGACAAAAAATGCCTACATAACATAAGAAAATTAATGTCAATACTTAGAGACAAATGGTGCTGTTTGATATTGTACAGCTTTAAGATTAAACACAGTAAATCACATAACAGCTCGTTGCATGCTTATTTCAATATCTTCTTTTGTCTCATCAGCTCGTTGGTGTAAATTTGCATATGTTGTCCATCAATGTACTTTCATTGCCTTTAGATCATTACCGAAATAACTCATTGTGAAATCATTCAGGTGATGAAATGATAAAATATCTTATTAAATATCTTTCTAATTTCAGTGGCTTTGACATAAATTACTGTTAGCCAAAGTGTTTGCATTCCTATCACAATGTGTCAACCTTTATATGCAAGGAATCTTCTGCATGGTGGGCTCTAGAACACTGCACAATGGCCCATACAGAAGGAAGTCTTAGCAATCGTAACATTGCACTCAAATGTATGCCATTCAGGAGGAAGGGTATTATTGAAGCAAAAACTGAATAGTGAACCGATAGCAAATAGCACAGAATGAAATGGTATTGAATGCATAGAGGTAAGTAGGGTTATAATGTGATATTGAGTGATAAACATAGCCCTCCTTCCGGTCACGTGGTCAAAATGGGGGTAATGACGCACTTCAGGTCACGTGATGAAAAGTGGGGACGTCACTTCCGGTTTTCGTCAATCTGGGGGAGGGTTGGAAAGTGCCTTTTGCTACCTTTTTTCGTTTTTTTAGGTCATATACAAACATATACACCCCCATCAAAGTGGGGGTAACGATGTCACTTATGGTTCTCGTCAATCTGGAGGAGGGCGGTAAAATGCCTTTTGTTATCTCTTTTCGTCTTTAGGTTATATACACACAAACATACCGACCCACTTCCAGTCACGTGATAAAAGTAGGGTAATGACGTTACTTCAAGTCACGTGATCAAAGTGGCGGTAAGGACGTGGTTACGTAGCCAGGCTAAATGCTTCATTATATCCACCCAGTTTTAGGAAGTTTCACATAATGGACGTGTTGATAGCTAGGGAAAGTGGTTAGCCTTTCAGATTTTGCATTTTTTTTCTTTCCAATTATACTCTTTTTAAAAAAAAAAGACCACATCATGGATTCTTGTTCAATTATTCTCACTGGCAAAGGCTCTGATTTGAGAATTAATCTAAACACGCCGATTCATTTGGATTCTGAAAAAATTACGAATTGGCTCTGCCTAATTTCGACACTTATAACAGCATACACAACATCACATCACAAAGTAACGAAACTAAGTACACAACAGATGCTGGTGCCTCCTGGCAGAAAGTGCTAGTAACTCTGGGTGTTTACGAAATAGAGGATTTGAATAATTTTTTTAAATCAGCGATAGATGCAAATGGCCACAACAAGGAAGCCATTACAATTCTTCCTAATCTGAACACTTTAAGAACAGACTTGAAAATTACCAATCCAAATTGCGAATGTCAACAATGACCCTATTTACGAAAAGCTCCCTTTCAACCCACTTAGCAAATACAACACTCGTGTTAAAAAATTCCTTAAAGCACTTGTTACCAAAGAAAAAATTACACCGGAATTTTTCGAAAAATATTTGAAGGTCGGCCACCACCCCCCTTGTATTTTTCCCCAGATCAAAACCCACAAGCCCGGTTTTCCTCTCAGGATAATTACGAGTGGGAAGACTACCCCCAACATTGAGCTTGCGTGCATCCTTAAGCCCATTCTAAAAGAACTCGCTGTGGGGTGCCATACTACCCCCAATGCACTCAAAATTGTTCAGGACCTGGAAGGATATCAAGTGCCTCCAGGGTTTGAATTTGTTTCCTTTGATGTCGAAAAAATGTTTCCATCATTGGACCAAGAGCTAATCATTACGGAAATCTCTCGAAAGTTAACAAATGAACCCTCCCCCCCCCTCGCTCCTCAAGCTTGGGTGGGATAATGCTACTTTTATCAGTGCTCTTGGCTCTCGGTTTGGCGGTGGAATGGATCCTTGGCCTTCAGAGCACGCATTTCATTATCTTCAGTGATTCCATGAGTGCCCTGGAGTCCTTGGCGACTTACAATCCTCGGAACCCCTTGACACAACGTCTCCAAGCTTTGCTTTCCCGCTTGCCTGGCCAGTGGAAAACCGTGCTTTTCTGCTGGATCCCGGGCCATGTTGGGATAGGTGGAAATGAGCAAGCGGATTCTGCAGCAAAAGGGGCCCTTTCTGGCCCTCTCGGAAGGGATCTCAGCCTTGTTCCCTCGAACGCTTTTCCAACTCTGCGTCTAAGGTTACACGCTTTTTGGCAAGCCTCGTGGGATGGACGGCAATAAATTACGAGCTATTAAAGGCACTGTTGAGGAATGGCACTCGGCGTGTCGCCGCAGTCGCCGTGAGGAGGTGGTGTTGGCCCGTTTGCGCATTGGTCACACTCAACTTACTCACTGTTTCCTTTTGCGGGGGGTTGACCCTCCTGAATGTTATTGGTGTCGGCGGCCACTTACGGTCCGGCACTTCCTTGTTGATTGTTGCCATCTTGATAGTTTTCGTCGTCGTTTCCATCTTCCGCATGACATTGTGCGTCAATTGGGCGATAAGTGTGTCCTCCTGTCCGGTGTTTTTCAATTTTTGCAGGAGGTACAGATGTATGACAAGATTTAGGTTAGGGGTTTGAATAATATCTCTGTAATGTGTGGTGCAGTGGAAACCCGGACCACTGCACTGTGACTGAGGTTGGCGCTAATGACCAAGCTGTCGACGCGCCATTAAGCCTCAATCCCCCCCCCCCCCTTATCAGTGCAGTAAAAGTCATTTTTGAAACCACTTTCTTTGAGTATGGAGGCAAATTTTACCAACAAATCAATGGTGTACCGATGGGAAGCCCACTTTCAACTTTCTTTTGTGACATAGTCCTCAATGCAGTCGACAATAAATTGGTTGAAAAATTTCCACAAATTAAATATTACAAGCGATACATCGACGACAGTTTAGCATTTCTACCAACACAACTTAAGTTATTAATCCTTGAGTTTCTCAACAGCATCACTAAATCACTCACTTACACTATGGAGTCCTCTAAAAACAACGCCATCCCCTTTTTAGATGTAAACGTCATTATTAACGATAATAGCCTAATTGAATTCACGCACTTCAGAAAAAGTATGCAGTCAACTCGCACCCTGCATTACAACTCCTATGTTGATGCCCACTACAAAAGTAATGTAGTAATAAATGAAGTTAAACGTGTTGTCTCACACACCAGTAATGCTGACTTATTGCAGCATGAATTTCATTACATCTTGCAAAAGTATGTCGAGAATGGGTTCTCACTCGGGTACGTTAACAAATTAATTTCAAAAGCTTTGAACCCCAAAACGGCCCCCCTCCCCCCCTACGATTTTCATTGCTCTGCCATACTTCAAAGGCATCTCTGAAGTCCTTAAGAAGAAACTTAACATCAATAACATCCGACTTGTTTCAAACAGCCACCAAAATATTAAGCAGCTGACAATGCACCATGAAAATAAACACAATAACAAATCAGACGACCTGCTTTCCACACGCAATACTGTTTATCGAATTCCCTGTACGGAGCCAACCTGTACTGCTACATATGTAGGACAATCCCTTCAAAAACTTAAGGAACGTATGGCATCCCATAAATCAAACTTTAAATTAAAAGTCGAATCAAATTCTTTAGTGCAACACTGCCTTTCAACAGGCAAGTCGCTAGACAAATACGCAACAGACCACACCCCCGACTTGGACAAGGTCCAAATTTTGTTTAGTGAGAAATACACCAGGGCAAGAATCAATCTAGAAACATTGGTCATCCATACACATACACCACCCGTACATAACCACTTAGTGCCAGATAACAAATTTCTAAAAGAATATTTTCCTGTAATTAAATCACTTAAACTCGACTCTTTTGCCAGGCATTTTGTAAAACCAACATAACGAATGCATCACACCTTTGAAACACGTGACCCCGATTTGCATACACCTTGCTTTGCGACGTGGCATCCAATGGAGCAGGTGGGTCGTTGCTTTTCGGCTGCCATTTCTGCCTCTTTTGAGGGGAGAAATTGGCGGTTTTTATCCGTTTTAAATGTATGTTTTATGCTTTTAATATAGGTTGACTTAGTGGCTTTTGCCATGCTTTAATTTTATTGCTAACCTGAAGACGAAAATTGTTAATTTTCGAAACGTTGTTTGAATTTTTATGTAGCACTGCTTGGTTTGCCTTCACATAATGAAATGAACAAGAGTTTGGCTCCATTCTTGGGATTTGATTTGGGTAAATAAAGTCAGAAGTCGAGAAAGTCAAAACACTGTCGACATTATGAGCATCAACACAATTTTCATACACGTCAACATCATAGGCAATTCTTACCTAAACGGCGACATTCAGCCCACTTTATATTCCTTTTATCCCAATTCCCCTCCCGGTTTCAGAGTCATAGAGTCCCCTCATAATTTACTACCAACTTTCAGTTACTACTCCCAGTTACTACCAACTTAATCAGAAATATGAGAGTTTGGCTGACGTCTCAGACTAATGAGCCATTGGATTTAAATGGAGAAACTCTCACAGTGCGACTTCATTTGAGATCTAAAAATAATAAAAAAAATAATAAAATGATCGTGTTAGGAAAAAAAAAGGGAAAGGACTCTTTCTTAATTTTAACTCTAATAATAAAAAAAAAACCTGTTTGACTTCTAAAAACAAAGCTTTTATCAATTTTATAACAACACCCAGAAAATGAGCGTAGTATAAGATTAGTTAAAAATCAACGAACCTTTGGTGTACGATTCCTCCATCGAATCTTACACCTATCACGAATACAATCCTATTGTTGGCACTAATCTCAACAACGTAAATTCAGAAATTTGCATACACGTCGAAAACTAAGATTTATTTCTGCACGTTGACAACTGCTACCTCCTGATTAAAGGGTGGCTGCTAACGAGCAATGACTCGGCTTATGCTGATGCTGACGTAGGTAGTCTTATTAATAATGCCCTCATGTTCCTGTTTTCTAATACCAAATACCATTTAGGTGATAAAACAAGTCGACGAGTTAAATTATCCGGGGTTCGGTACTCTAATGAAGGTACTGCTAACTTATGGGTGGGCAGAGCAACTGGCTTTGCTTGGCTACTGCTGGGCGGGAGATAGTGCAGCTTCCATCGATCCTGAACTAACCAACAATGCCAGGTTCAAACAGCGACAAATGCACATCATAGTTGAAACAGCTCCCAAGGGAAGCTTTGCCTTCATCATCCCATTGAAACACATCATGAGATTTTTCGAAAATACAATGTGCTCACACTCATAAAAGCTAGCGACACAAATTCCATATTCAAAGCAGTGGCTGCGGCCAATGGCAAAGTCCTTCTGAATAGCATTAGCTGGCTTGTTCCACACGTCGTTGCTTCGGAGGAGCAAAAACTTAATCTGTACAATCTCATCGACCACGTAGCGATGGCAGATTTGGGATTTAGGCACTGGCATTACGATAGTTACAAGCTCCCTCAAAACACCAGCTTCGCTTGGCGCGTGATGACTACTTCCATGGTCGAGAAACCTAGGTGGATAGTTCTAGCTTTTCAAACTAACAGACAGGACACTTTTAGTTAAAAACCCTGGTGTGTTCGATCACTGCAGTTTGCAACAACCCTTCCGAATGTCAATCCAGTAGCAGTCGCCACTTGGCCAGTAGACGTTACAAAGCACTCGCCATTTCACAATTTTTACTATCCACATACCAAATACGTCTTGTATGATGGAAGGTTTCTCTAATTTATGTATTAACAAAATTGTGCAATTTTCTTAAACGCCAGTATTAATGCAGAAAATCCAGTTATACAGCCCTTATAAATCTGAACATAACGCCGCAAACCGTTCGTTTCTAACTTGTACGGTTCCAGAGATACCCCTTTTTTAGTGGCATGGTCTGTAGCTAGTCGCCGATATGGCGAGTATGGCAAAATTCCAAGTCGCCAACTGTTGATTTCCACTCGCCATTGGCGAGTGGCGACCGACATTGGGAAGGGTTGATTTGCAAGATGGTCACGTGACTCTAAATTTCGAGCGTTATTCGTTTCTCGAATTGAACGCTAATTTTGCGACTGGAGAGTACATCGACTTGTACAGAACACCGCAGCAATTTAGGTAAATGTACTACGACACTAAGGACTTGACTTTCAACTTGCTACAGTTCAAGAAAGCTTATCCTCTCGTACTGTTGGATTGCTCCAAACAGAGCGAGAGGCTTCAATCAGGAATCGTGGATGTATAAGTCAAACTGAATTTCAGAACGGAGGTACCATCTAACACTACATGTCACGCTCTGCTCATTGTCGATAGGAAAATGAATCTAAAGTTGGATAGAGGCAAAGTTGAAGTTGTTTATTGATAAAAAAGATGTGAAAACAAAATAGCGAAAAAAGAAAGGGGGCTTTTTACCGTTGGCATTGTTAGGACCGATTTTGGCCAGTATTGGAGGGTTGGCAGGAGGGACGGCTGGAGTGGTATCTGCCGTACAAGAGGCACAAAAAGATTAAAAAAGCCTAGCTAAACTCGTGCCACATCATAAGCAAGTGGAGGGTTCTAGCTGGAAGAAAATAAATAAGCTAAAAACATTGCCTCGTGGTAAAGGTCTTTTCTTAAGGCCACCCAAGGTTTAATCAACTTTGATGAACCTTTAACGAACTTTAATTTAAATGGATTAGCTAAAGTAATGAAAATTCCGAAATTTAGAGGTAATTTTAGTAAAGATACGATTCTCTTAAAACTTAGGCCTACTGGTGAAAAACGGAATCGTAAACTTGGAAGATTTCCATGACGGAGACAGAAGTCACTGGGTTGCCGATTCAAACATTGCGGACGAACCCTGTTATTTTGATAGTTTGGGCAATATGGGCCCTCCCGGTCCGTAGTTAACTACTTGGGACTGGGAATTAAATACAATTATGAACACGTACAAAACTTTGACCACATTTGGTGTAGTCACTTTTGCCAATTTTTTCTATACGCCTTCTCTAAGCTTCGTAATTACGAAGCTGTTTTAGAAAGGATGCAATGAGAAATCTATTGAAAAGTTACGTGCAAATCTAACTGAAAATAAATGTCTTCTGCGCGAATCTCTTCGACTGCCTGTTCCACGATTGGCAACTATTTTCTATTTTGTAAGGAATTTCAAAATCGGTTGTTGAATGCTCGTCCTTTAGTTTAGTAATGTAGCAGGCCCCCTAACATCTAACGTACACTTTTGTTGCACATTAGCTGCATACCCTGGAAAATTTACGTCTTTAATTTGCTGCTTTTTTGCGTAAAACTTCCCGTCAGTCTCATCTACGAACAACGTATTTTTTCGATGCGTGAAATGGTAGAAGCCAACTCGTCAGTGAGAAGAGAAATGGAAAGAGGCAATTCGGTTTTAAGTTTCTGAACATCCGATGCTAGAGTACCGATCTGAGAATAATTTACGGCATCTTCACAGTCGATAACAGCTCCTACTTTGTTACACACTTGCTTTGCATATCGTAATTGTTTTCTGAGGTTAAAACGTATCCTAGTTCCGGCTGTCCTCTCGGACCGATTCCTTCACCCCCTCTCGTCTGGCTGTCAATGCTCCATTAAGCCTCAATCATCCCCCTCTCGTCCTTTTTAATGCTTGTGCAAACTTGTTGATTGACATCTTTTTTTTAAATACGAGAAATTTCAAAGTATGCCGACGACGCTTTTTTTTTTCTAATTTCTCGTATATAATAAGAAGATGAACCTCAAAATAAATAATAACCTCAAAATGTCTCAACTATCCTGGCAAACACATCTTTCGAATCTCCTGCAAAAAGACTTATTGAAAGTTAAGAACGAGACTGGTACAAAAAATAACAATGGCGTAAAGTCAAAAAATCAAAATATAAAGGTTGGATTTCATCCAGCGACCCGGAAACTCAAAAAACTGTTGAAAAATCTTAAACGGTATATCTGTAAAAAAAAACTAGAGATCGAGTTTGACGAGCAAAATTCCGTATCCATCACTACGTTCAATTACCCCAATTCTATGTATACGGCTTCCTCTGTTACCCCTCTTGTGAAAAGACGAACGAAGGTAACGGAGACAAACCTCTCTGTCTTTGAACTTGGGTGTACAAGAATTTTCACAAAACTAAAGGGAAACTTAACAAAAATGCCATCGACAAACCCTGGTTTAACTTGTCATCTTACAATGCTTTAAACATGACAGAAATCACTGGTAAAATTATCATGGTGTACGTCACCGATGATTCTCCCAGCAACGTGAAATTGTGGTGCAACGTAGACTTTGGGGTAGCTCATTCCAACATTTCCAGCGACAAATTTTCTGACAAAGACTTTATGGGTTTGGTATTTCCGTAAACATTAAAAAAATATGTAAATAAAGAAAGCTACGGAAATTAAAAACTACAACTTTTTCGCACCTAAGCAAGAACCTAAAAAAATCATCCATTTCTACCTTCGAATATCAGATGTCTAATTATAGGGCCCGCAAACTGTAGAAAAGCTAATTTACTGTTTAATTTCATCTATAACGAAAGATGGCTCGACTACGACCGGTTATATATTTACAGTAAAACTTTGTGTCAATCAAAATACAAAGCTTTGCAATCTGTATTTGCTGAAATTGAGGAACAAATTGGACGGAGCGTTGCATTTTTTCATGATTCACAAGTAGATTTAGTTCCAGCCAAAATCTGGACCCAAAATTTCGAAACCTTATTCTTTTGACGATTGCGTTTTGGACAAACAAAAAAACATCGAACGTTACTTTGCTCAAGGGCACAATTCAAACGCCGATTTTTTTTATTGCTGTCAGTCCTACATGAGAATTCCAAAACAAGTGGTCAGAGACAATTCAAATTTATTAATCCTTTTCCCTGTGGATGAGTTAAATTTGAAACATGTTTACGAAAATCACGTTGCCCCCGAAATGAAATTTTTGGACTTTTAAAATGTTGTGTAGAACGTGTTGGAAAAAGCCTTATGGGTTTTTATCAATAAACAAAATGTTAAACGAGGGGAGATATAAACGTTTGTTTTTACCTATTAAACAAAAGATAGAGACGAAAAGAGAAATCGCAGGACTCTAAAAACGTTTAACTAAAAAGTTTTAAAATCAACATTTGGGTGAGAGAGAGAGCAAAAAGAGTCGCTACAAGAATTTTTTTTAGCCAGTAGTAAGCATTCTGAAACCGGCTCTAAAACAAACATCGATCAGTGGTGTAAAAATTCTAGTCCAGCAACCGTAAACTACCCCGATTAAAGCTTACAAAGAGGAGGAAACTGACGAGGATGAATACGAAGCGTTGGGTTTATCACCGTCCCGTTCTGAAGTCATTACTCCTAGTGAGAAAACATTGTCGACCCCTCTCCATTTCAGTCTCGCCTAATATTCAGTTCCGGCTCAAACTCCTATAATGTGAATTCCTCCCAAAACCAAAACTGAATAGGCAACTATGAGCACCGGCCCTAAACTACCCTAATATATTCTGCGGTGGCAGCTAGACACCTTTCTACCCCTCCTGAACTCCTAACATTGTGACTCTAAGGTCCCTCGATAGTTTGTTACTAACTAGCCAGGATATTGGAAAAACTGCTAAGTTTTTCTCAATAAAGTTTTTCAAAAATCCGAAAGAGACTGACCCTGTATTTAGACTGCAGTATGATAATAAAAGAGGCTAGCTAACTTTACGGAATAAATTGGTTACAATTTTTGAAAATGACAAAGTGGTCAGTGTTGAACAGTATGAAGGAAAATGTGGACTTCGGAGTTTGCTAGTTCATAAACATTTGAAAGAACATTCCTACGCGCCGGATGTTAAAGGAGCTTACGAAGCTATGTTAAAAAAATACTCACGCCATTTATCAGAACAACGACCCCGCCACTCGTAAACCCAAGTTCAATCATAGCACCAAGTACACATGGATCATCGCTCCGATTTGGGAAGCAAAGAAAAAAGGGACTAGCACGGTTAAAAAAAACGGGTCATTCGAGCAGAGTCGATTACAAATATTATGACGATCCTAATGACTTGATTAAGAGACTCAGGCTTTTGTGTAAATCTGCTTTGGCCAGCCATGATGGACATAGAAATGAGATTGTCGAAATTTTATCAGAAATGCAGCAAAGACAAATCATAATTGCTCGGGAGAAAAGGGTGGTTTATCAAAATTTAGGTTTAGGTAAAAAAAATATTGTATATAAAACAAAGAACCATGGAAACAAAAAATATCAAGATGAGGTATTGCATCAAATGTAAACGTCACATTTCTAACGGTCCCGCACCGTCTGTTATTATCACCACAAAAAATAACCGACAGGTGGAAGTTTGTATTTTGCAAGGTGTGTGGGATGATAAGAGCTTCCTTTATCAGGTCTAGGAAAGGAATAGTAAACAAAATCACAGACAAGTTACGGCTCTAATTGCATTTACTGGGTTACCAATACTGCGGCTGGAACCAAACTGGAAAAAAGACTGGCTCGAAGAGATGCAGGAATTAATAAACTAGACTAAGCGTGCAAAGAACATGATATCGAACTCTGAGAGTTCAAACTTGAAAGATCGGCACGGCGCCAATGAAGTTCTCATTTCCAATGCTCAAAGAGTGAGAGATGATCCTTCTCTGGCGTGGAGAGAAAAATTAGCCGCTTCGATCGCTAAGAAAATCACGAAAACGAAACTAAGGTTCGGAATGGGAAATAAAAAAAATGGATCAATTCGTAAAAGAACTACACAAATCAACTCGAAAAAATTTTACGAGACAGAAAGTGATTGTACTGGACGATCTATGGGAGGCTGACTTGGTTGAAATGATACCTTACGCTACCTAAATAAAGGGTTTAACTACCTACTAACCTGCATTAATGTCATGTCCATGTTTGCTTGGGCCATTCTGCTTAAATCTAAATCCAGTATATATGTTACCGAAGCTTACAAGAAAATACTCGTAGGAGCGACACCCCCAAAAAATTTAGTCTTTACATTCCTGATATTTTTCGATCGATGCTAAGCAAAATTCGAGAATTTCTTTCCTCGTCAGCCAGCTAAATTGAACATTGGAAGGAATTCCGTCATGGCTAGTTCGTATAAGTTGTTGACATCCAAATCTACTAGACCCAGACTAGGTAGGTTCTCGTCGTAGGCATCTGGTAGGTATTTGTTATTGGCGATCGAGTGCCTTTTTAACACAAAAGTTGTTCCACCTCTGATACTGGAAATTATAAAGTTATGCTTTCCTCCATGCATA
Organism: Lithobius niger; assembly: GCA_023313725.1. Classification (NCBI taxonomy): domain Eukaryota; kingdom Metazoa; phylum Arthropoda; class Chilopoda; order Lithobiomorpha; family Lithobiidae; genus Lithobius; species Lithobius niger. Next base: position 10,390 of record JAHWFP010098133.1, on the reverse strand, counting down.
AACAGTGCTAGTTCAGCTTCGTTTTTTTTTCAACGTGGCTGCCCAACTAAATCCTGGTGTGGACACATAGTAGCATGGATCTATGCTGTCATTGAGCAAACAAGTTTCCCTGAAAGTCTGAAAATCATCAGCTAGAAGATAGACATCAATCATCTAATATACGAGATGATAATTTTTAAAAACCTCTTTCAGCAATTCCAAACTGACATAGCATGATCGTACTCTGCGTCAGTGATGCTTTCGCCTCGTAGAGTGGAGAAGAACGCCGCTTTAGGAGGTAATTTCCGTTCTTCAAACACGTACATAACCTGCAGGTACTCGTATGGGTAGTGACCTTTTTGTGTCAATTTACCCGAGACATCCCCCGACTCAAACCAATCTACCGATTCAAGAGCAGTTTTTACGAAGTTGAAGGGTCGATCTTTCTTGTGGTTTTTAGCCAAAGTTTCCAGTGACGAAGATAGGAAATTATAACTGTTTAAAAAACGTAACCTTACCAAAAAGTTCTTATCATTGAAACAAAAGCACCTCGTAATTGGACGTACTCATGAAACTTTTGGTGCTTCTAGCAAGAACGTCCACTCCCAAAGGGAAGATTTTTGCTGCAGAAATCAGTAGGTGCCTGTCATAGCCTTCTAAATTACGGAAGACGATCGGTGTTGTATTTATGCTCCTTGCGTCCAGATTTCATTCAACGTGAGAAGCGCCTCTGAACTTTCCCGTGAAGTGACAGTAATCTCTCACTTTGTTCAGTGAGAGATCATCTGTGACTTTGTTGAAGCAGTAGCAAGTATCAGCTTTCAAGAATTGAATTTCATCTTCGCCACTCATCAGTGGTTTTCGCCACGATAGAATACTGGCAAACTTGTTAATTTTGATATTCAGACATTCGTGAAACTTATCCACCTCATTCTCGCCGAGGTAGAATTTTTGACTCACGATTTCATTTTCTGGGCCAACAACCACGTATCCAAAACTAGTAGTGAATGCAAACTGAGTTTAGCTGACAAACTCAAAGGTGGATCGACGCTACTACTGTGGTTTGTATGGGTCTGAACATACATTCGAAATCTGCGTAAATTACCCAAGGATGAGGATTGTGTCTCCGTAGTGCTGGAATTTTAACATGTTATTACCAGGTTGTTGAAAAGTGAGTACTTGGTCACTATTCAGCCTCACACGTGTACCGACGTGCTTCATCATAGATCTTTCTTCAGTAAAGACCGTGATGCAGTTATGACAGTATTCTATGTGTTCGAACACCTTGAAATCGGAGTACACTGTCAATATTTAGGATGCCACAGTAATGATTGTTTCTTTTTTCATCGGCTATTAGTAACAAGTCAATTACTTCTCCTTCCATGTTTTTGTTCACTCTCACCGGATGTAATCCTATCGACCCCTTGTACGAAATTACGTTAATGGACAAATTATTGGCCCGTTTGAAGAAATCAATTTGTCGTAGAGTCACGGCGAACTTCAACATGGAATGGTCAACAATATTCAAAAATGGTTCGCAATATTTAGCCTTGGTTTCGTAGCACTTCATTTTAGTGGCTAAAACAGAATACAGAAAGCACTTTTCGTCAGAATTTTCTACGTTCGCTATAGCTTCGCTTTTCTTGCGTAATGCCTTTGGTAAGGGTAAAAAGAACTAGCGTACAAAGTATCGATTTTTTCCACTTTATGAGCATACTCCAAACTTTTGAAATGCGCCAACCACTGCCTTTTTTGTGAAAGCGTCGATGAACTCCTGTATTTTTTGTTTAGCATTCTCCAAGACTTACAAAACGTCACATTCATTGCAAACGACTGTATAGATGGACCAGAAAAATCTTTGCGCAGTGTTGGAATCCCTGGTAAAATCTATTGATAAACACAGTTGAACTTTACAATTGGTCAGTTGATCCAATCAAGTTGTAATAGAAAACTCGAGCGGACAATAGAGAAGATGGAACGCCTGAGTTGGGTTGGGACATTCAATTTCGTGGAAATAAATTTGATATGTATCATCATGAGCCAAACTGAAACTTATTTCACCATCAATATCTTTCAACTCGTTTTTTGTAGAGTAAACACTCTGGTCGAAGATCATATCGATGTTAGGGAAGAAGATGGGTCAAATCTTGCCGAGTTGCGTAGACTTTTCCACAGTACGCTCACGTTAACGATGATGTTTTCACGTTCTTTTTCTCGAAAGAAAAATTATTCATTCCTTTTATTATTATTCTTTTTTTATACGGGAAAATAATTTTCCAAAGAAGCAGGAGGGAAAAAAACAACATCCGGACTGAAATTTATCTTTTTCTGACCTCCAGATACAGAAAAAACTTAGAAAAACTTGGAAAAAATTTTGGAAAACCTTGGAAAAAACTTTAAAACTCTTATTGGAAAAATTATTAAAAATTGGAAAATATAACCTAAACACTTAGTAGTACAGTTTGTTAACACACATTTTGTTTGGAAAACTGCATTTTGTGATACCAAGATGAAACTTGGCACCATGCAAGGGCACATACAAAGAAGTATTTTTTTATCCAGAGGCCTCACGAAAAAGTCATGAAAACAAAATGGCAGCCTTTTTTCAAAGAGTGGGCCTACTTTGTCAAAATTTCAATAACTTCGCTAATATTTGGCCGATTTTAAATTTATTTATATCAAAATAAAGATAATTAAATGGCAAATAATTAAAGTCATATGGACCCTAACGCTAACTGCAATAGTTTGAACTGTAATTACGAAGAAACATGTTTCCAGGTTTCCAAATTACTGCTTCTACTAATCTAACTCCTAAACCACTGCAGTACGAGAAAAGAACCTCAACATTAATTACTCTTTGCACCATTACGTTTATTTAGACAGATTGTAAAGCAAAATCCATCCAGTGGTTCCGGAGATACGCCTACTGGAACAGAAGACTGAAAACCTGTAATAAGTATTATGGTAATGCAGTACGGTACATTAGAGCGACTTCGTGATACTTCGTGATACTATCATGACGCTTAACACCATTCAAGGATACAAATATAGAATTAATTCCTGATCCAAAAAGAAAAGTCATGAAAACAAACTGACAACCTTTTTTTTAAGTGGCTGCACTGTTTTGACAAAATGTTAATTGCTCCGCTAATATTGGTCCGGTTTAAAGATTTCTTTATGTCAAAATAAAGATAATTAAATGGCAAGTAATTAAGGTCTCATAATTCAAGGCGCTAATTGTAATAGTTAGTACTGAAATTTCAAAGAAACAATTCCCTACGGTCCAAAATACCGCTTCTTATAATCGTAATTATAAACCTCTGCAGGGAATGGGATGTGGACGGTAATGGTAATTACTCCCTTCTCAGCTATGACCTTTACTTGTATATGATAAAAGGACTAGAACTTGTGATCAATCGTCTAAACGTTTAATTGTGTTACAATTCTAATTCATTAGCACAGGATCGTCAGTAGACAGCTATTTAAACAGTTAGTGCCATTATAGTCAACTTAATAACCATATTTTTTAAAAAGAGTTCCCATTACAAACTGTGCAGTACAGGATGAAGGGTAGGTCGACTTCTTGCAAGTCTTTGGGCTACAGTTTTTGCAGCTCCATTTTACAAGTTCGCGAAGGGCATTCATTACTTCCGGCAGTGATGACCACCTTGGCTGCCACTTGCAGTTTATCAACTGCCAATCCTTACCATCTGGGCTTAGGCAAAGCTTGGCCTCATACATTGCCACTCTGGTAAGGTGACTGCAACACATGGTTAACAGAAGCAGCTGTTGTTAAAGGAATGTTCGTGATAGATAGTACCTTTGTGGTAGAACAATTCGTTTCGCACATCGTGTACAATGAATAATTCACTAAAAGCATAGTACCACAGAACTGTACATCGTTCAAGTACCTTGTCAACCCTTTCTGGTATTTCTTCTTGAGGACAAGAGATGAAAGAAAAGGCTTTCGTTGCTTCAGGGAAAGCTAACCATATTTTCCAAGCCGTTAGTTTACCTCGGCCTGAGAAGAATGACATTGTGTCACAGCCTGTGAACGAATGGAACCCAGACAAAGCTTGTGAATTTTTCAAACCAATAATATTGGTGATCACGTGTATAGAGGTATGTTTCTAGAATGTTTTCTCGCAAATCCAAATCCAACCCACAACTCGCAGAGCCCCAGAACTTATTGCAAGTGAAACTGCAAGAACAAGAACGTCTGTATCCATCGTCCTGAAATATACATTCTTGTGACCATGGACGATTGCATCTTTGACATGGAGGAATACACGAGAATCAGCCTGTTCTTGGGTTGAAGTGGGATGAATTGTGTTCTTCAGTGGTGCATTTGTAATAACACCAGAGCCAATGGTTTGAAAAGTTCCTACTTGTTAGTAGAATTTCTAAGAAAATCCTTCCAGTTACTGGGAATAGCTTTTTGTGCTAGTATATGCCTTCTTGTCCCGATACACTCTGCTCTCATGTACGAGATTTCAAACTCTTGTCCTAATATGTGTCCCACACAAGAGCTACTCTTTGTGCAGGAAACCTTTCAGCATCGTCGTGTACATGTTGTAGAAATACATTGGAAGAATAATCTCTGAATGGTTTACATGTTCTTGAATAAGTGGTTCTAGGTAGTAGCGTATTCACTAAGGCAGCAGCATTGTACACAGCAGCATCATATGTAGCTGTTCAACTGTACTGGAATCAGTTTACGTCGTCTCAACTGTTGGATCTGGTGTTACTACAAATGCACCACTGAAGAACAAAATTCATCCCACTTCAACCCAAGAAGAGGCAAATTCTCGTGTGTTCCTCAATGTCAAAGATGCCTTTATCCATGGTCACAAACCCTACCCAAATGTATATGTCACGATGGTGACGACAGATATTCTTGTTCTTGCAGGTTCCTTGACATGGGACTCTGAGAGTTGTGGTTAGGATTTAGAGCGGGAATACATTATAAAAATATACCTCTACATGTAATCACCAGTGTTATTGGTTTGCAAAAGTCACAAGCTTTCCCAGGGTTCCATTTGTTCACAGGCTGTGAGACAGTGTCATTCTTCTTAGGCCGAGGTAAACTAACGGCTTGGTAAAATACTTATGATCAGCTTTCCAAGAAGCAACAAAAGCCTTTTCTTTCAGTTCCTGACGTCAAGAAGGAATACCAGAATGGGTTCACAAGGTACTTGAACGATATACAGTTTTGCTGTACTGTGCTTCTAGTGAATTATTCAGTGCTTAAGCAACGAAAGCCTTTTCCTTCATCTTCTGTCTCCAAGAAGGAATGCCAGAATAGGTTGCACGATGTACAGTTCTTCAGTATTGTGCTTCTAGTGAATTATTCAGTGTAGACGATGCATGAAAGGAATTATTCACCACAAATTAATGACCCATTATGAACATTCCTCCAACAAGAGCTGCTTTAGTGAACCATGTGTTGCGGGCAACTTACCAGAGTTGCGATGTATGGGGCCAAGCTTTAGCAAGCAACAGTACTTGCCCAAGCCCAGATTTTTGGGGGTTGGCATTTGATAATCAGCAACTAGCAGAAGTAACGAAGGCTCTTCATGAACTTGTAAAATGTAGCTGCAAAAACTGTTCCCCAAGAAATGTGGATGCAAGAAAGTCGACCCACCCGGCACCCTGTTTGTAAGGGGAACTGTTCTTAGAAAATGATGGAGAAGTAGGACTCTGTCTTCAGCCTGATGAAGGTGGCGGCTAAGGTCATTGTTTTTAAGTTGACTTTAACGGTGGCTGCGCTTAGATAGCTACGTCTGCTGAATGACCTGTGCTGTTAATTAAACTTTTAGACGATTGTACACTAGTTCTATTCCTTTTATCATATACAAGTAAAGGTTATAGATGAGAAGGGAGTAATTACCATTAACGTCCACATCCCATTTCCTGCAGTGGTTTATAATTACGATTATTAGAAGTGGTATTTTGGACCCTAGGGAAATGTGTCTTTTAAATTGCAGTACTAACTATTGCAATTAGTGCCTTGAATTATATGACCTTAATTACTTGCCATTTAATTATCTTTATTTTGAAGTAAAGAACTCTTTAAACCGGACAGATATTAGCGGAGCAATCAACGTTTTATCAAAACAATGCGGCGACTTAAAAAAAAGGCGTCATTTGTTTTTATAACTGTTCTTGAGGATTTGGATCCGACAACAAGATGCAACACGAGTTCATAAGTCTCACCTCGCAAATTTGCTAATATTACATTGCAAAAAATTGAAGTAAACTAGTAGTAACACTTATTAAGTTTTTACACGCTTTTGGAAATCTTCCTAAACTTCTTAAACAAATCCTTTCGTTTAAAATTAACTAGCATCAACTTAACAATCACTCAAGGTTTGCGTTCATGTTTCTTGGTCACCAGCTGAACTGGATGGAACTCGCAGCCAGAACAGGGAATAAAGAAGCAGCAATGCTGGTTGCTATAGTAACGGGGCAATGAGGCGGTTTTCCTGCTTGCCTGAGTCCCATCACCGGCCGATGGCCACTTGTCTTTAAAATGCTTCATAATTGTGGAGCGAATATGTGAAAATAATGGAGAGAAAGTTGAGCGAAAACGCTCCATAATGGAGGTGAAAGTTGAAAAGAAGCCTCAATTTCACCAGTTATTAAATCCGAAAAACCCCTGCCAAATTCTGGGTTTTCGGGGCTGTTGGAGCTGTAAATCATCCGGGAACCTGGGTGGAAACCTATCGTAGCCTCCAAGCCAAGGGAACATGAGATCCAATCACAGCCTCCGACCTTCCGGTTTTCCTTTAACTTTCCTTTTATCAGCTCAGCCGGGATCCAGAATTATTATGTAGATTTCTATCACGTCCAACTGGTATATCCCTTAAAATGTAATATCTTGTTTCTTTAAACCCCTCTGTTACCGCCTCTTTGGGTTGCTTTACTGGTATTTTAGCCATCGCTACGCTGCTATTTGTTTTTACCTTTTACTACAGGGTGTTTAAAAATAAAACGCTACACGTCGAATTTTTCGAAGTCCAACAACCATTCCCCGTCACTATAACCCTGCCCCCTGACATCAGAGAAGAAATCAAGAAAGTTATTCCTGACCTCAGGAAAGAAAGCTTTTATTTGCATTTCAAATAAGAACGCAAAAGGTAACAAAAGCATGTGACAGCCCTGGTTGGTGGGGAGGGGGGGGGGGGGGACCAAAACAAACAATAAAAGCCCATAATTAGATTTCAAGTAAAAAGAAGAAAAAAAACCATTTATTTGGCCATCAAGCAAAATAGCTAAAATAAAGGCATTTACAGTAATTGGATTCCAGATAAAAACGCAAGAGGAAAAAACGCATGTGGCAACCCTGGTTGGTGGTGTTGTGAACTTCAAAAGTGTTGTGAAGTCTGCTAGTTAGTTGGCTAAGTTTGTAAATAAAGGGAGACATATTGTGGTGATTTTCTATTGCTACTGTTATCTATGCTGCCCATTGTTGTAATCGCCTTGCGTGATGTGCGTGTTGATTACTAATCATTGCTTGTAATATTGTTGCTCTTGAGCACTGTTGAAATCTAATCCCTATTAAATAAGGAGTGTTGATATGTGTGTATTTTTGATTTTGTATCTGGGCGCATGGCGTACGGCCACGGCTCGGTGAAATAAATCAATCAACCTATTAAATAAAACGATCACTCTTTTTGGGAATGCAAACCCAGTAACAACATCAGCCTTTCCTCTTAATTATTTTGCAACGATGACATTATGATTTAGGCCTTAAGTTAGAATAGGTCTATAGCGACCATGTTGGATTCGCCCTGCTAAGGGTTACGAGTATCGTTACCCGTTGTTGTTGTGCTGCAGCTCCATCAGGTTTGTATGGTCCCTAGAGGTGTAAGTTAGCTAGTCAACTGACCAATAATTGCTAGGTAGTTACAGGGACGGTTGGTGGTCGCGCCAAATAAGATCGGGCCGGTCAGATAGCCACATCCAAGCCGGCCTGAGACAGGGACTACCGTACCACCTAAGTTTACGTTAGTCGAAACCCTTTAGCTGACTTTCACACTCTAGGGAACCCATTGGGTTTGCGTTGAGGATTCTACCCCTTCTTTCGTAACATGCAACAGGTGGGGGGAAGCCACTTGTACGGCGGCAGCACAACTTAGCTTCTGCGGCCTCTTATCTCTGATACCCTGTAGAAATCGAATCGCCCAATCAGGGCAGTAGCCAGGAAACGTTATATACCCCCTCGCTATAATTAAAATGAACCCCCCCCCCCACCCACCCACATGGCTACACAAAAAAATAAAGAAACGAAAATCCCATTTGCCACAATTAAAAAATACCTTACCCACAAAAACAATTGCAAGTAAAATTGCAAGTGGAATTGAAATTAAAAAAAAATTAAAGCACTGTTAACCTGAATTTTATTTTAAACACTTTTTTTTTTGTCGAGCGTAATGAACCATACGTGAACTAGGAAAAAGGTCTATGCTTTACGACTGCGAGGTAGAGGTGGCGCTTCGTTGCCATTGAAATTGTATTTATTTTTTAATACCGTAAAGCTTGTTTTTTTAACATAATTAGTTTAATTTGTTTGCCACTTTTTTTTTTAATTAACAATCAGCACGATTTATTTTGCGACTACGTGTTCAACAATTTAACTCTTCTCCTGAATCTGACGTTTCGAAATAATGTGTAACCATTTTATCGTGTTGGGCTTACAATTTTGTTTTTAGCTGGCAAACAAATTTTAAACGTAATCATTAACTGCTACCAAACTGTAAGCTTTATACACAAACAGGCCATTTTCACGTCGCTTAGGCCTACAGGAACTAGAAGAATGCTCTTTCATTTGAAACTTTAACCTTTCTACACTACATTTCTCAGGAACTGAACTTGGCACGAGTTTGTAAACAAAAATCAGCGCTGTAGTCCACTATAAAGGCATCATCGCGTTTCGTGCTCTTCCGCCCAGTAGGCAAAACCCCCGCACGTGAGGGCACTGTGGGGGTGCTGGCTACGGCCCTGCGCCCAATATACATACTGAATTAACAACTATCCAGTATTCACATCTAATCACCACACCACTTGCTGCACAAAAGGCCTAGTAACGTTATGCGACAGGAGTTCCCAGTTTACAGTACTGTATTTACTGTAATTGGCTGAGTTTAATTACCGATTTAATAACCTTGGTTAATGCTGCATGTTGCCCTTCAGCTGTACTGCCGTTGCAAGCAAAGTTGCGAGTCATGCGACCTGATGTTCCCAGGGCATGCACTATTGTGTGATGTGTAGTATACTGTAGTAGGCTACTGGTTGATCCGTACACTTCGACGTGACAGTAGTCAGGTGCATACAACCTGATACGTATCATTCGATACAGTTTGTTCTCTGTGTATTAGCTTGGTTTGATACCACTCGTTCTTTTTGTATTCCATAACGACATGTCACGCATGAACCTACACCAACGTATCAATATTATTAAATGGTATTACCAAAACGATAAGTTATCAGACGTTTTGGTGAGGTGGCAGGCTACGTATCTTCAGCCACCTCCATGCCGGTCTACAGTGGCACACTTGGTGGAGAAATTTGAAACCACAGGTTCTGTGGAAAATCAACATAAGGGCCATTCTGGCCGTAAACGAACGGCACAAACGATTGAAAATGCCGCCGAGATCCACCACACGTTGCTTGATGAACCAACGACGTCCCAGCGTCAGTTGGAACGGCAAACGGCTGTGTCACTGCCTTCAGTTAATAGGCTGATTAAGGACGTAGGCTTAAAGGTGTACCATCCGCGGCGTATCCACGCCTTAAACAAAGATGATCCCGATCGACGCATTCAGTTCTGCGAGGAATTCCTAAATTTCCTTGCAGATGAGCCACAGAACGTGGAATGGATATCATACTCCGATGAAGCCAAGTTTCATCTGAATGGCAGAGTTAATCGTCACAACTGCATATTTTACAGTGATGACAACCCACACGTCACTATGGGGGCTTTCACGCTGTCACTTGGCATCAATCTTTGGGGAGGTATGTGGACTGGGGGGGGGGGGGAGGGGGGAGTCATTGGGCCATTCATCCTTCATGGAACAATCAACGGTGCAGTATATCGTCAGGATTCTGACAGCAGTACGGGAAAAGTGTCCTGCAGATATTATTTTCCAACAAGATGGTGCATCACCGCACTATGCAACTCAGGTGCGAGACCTTCTTGATGACCAATTTCCCAACAGCAGGATTGGGAGAAGAGGTGCGCTGGAATGGCCCGCGCGTTTGCGATCTGACGCCTATGGACTTTAGTGTGTGGGGAATAGTACGGGATTTGATGTACATTTAACCAGCCCAGGATATTGCAACACTGCAGGTTGTCATTACTGCTGCATTTGAGATATTTACTCCTGACTTATGCAGGAGAATATGCTTA
>JAHWFP010098129.1:39622-59677 GCA_023313725.1 Lithobius niger | reverse complement strand
TTCAGGGAGTGAACTATACGGCTTTTTTTTAGTTAAAAAATAATTTTGACCTATTCGAACCAACTGAGTGACAGTATAATATTTTTTTGTAGCATGCATTTTCTTGTAAATTACGGTTCGGTTGGTTCGGATTTAAATGTAGCCAACTTTCCAATTTCAGGGCGGTTCAGTTAGCAATTTAGGTGTTGTGGTTACCTGCAGCCGGTTCCAGTTTCTACAGAAGTGGGTAAGCTCGGTTTCAAAAACAGTACCTGTTTCCATCTCTACACGCAGATATCAGTCAGCTACTGATCGTTGTAGCCAGATGTTCGCCTAGGACTTGTGAATCACTACGAATATATGAAAGCCTATAAGGGCCTAGTAACTCGTAATTTTTGGGCTTCTCACACAACCTTTGGACATGGAATAAAGAATCAACGTAAATAATAAAGCCTTTGAGAGCTCGTAAGAGCCAAGTGAAATCAAGTTGTTGGGCTTCTAGCACAAACATCGTGTCATAAAGTATCTTTTTGGGGACTGGTTGATGATGACTTCTGCTATCACCTCGAAACAATTTCAGTTGTAGACTTGAGATGCATTCGAAATCTCTGGGAAAAAACTATTAAAAGGGTGTATTGCAACGGCCAAATCAGTCAATTTTTTGGCGAAATTATACACAAAAACTTACCAAAAATACATATTTCCTATGCTTTATATTGCTTCGTATTACTTCATGGAATTTTTTGTTGCAGGAATCCCATACCAGTCCTATATCACTATCAGAAAGTAACCTTGTAAATGGTTTATGTACAACCTTTCGAAGCAGTAAGTGTTAAAATAAGAGTAAAGCACTTTAAAGAATCACGCAGGGAATGTTAAAGTATAGTGCATATCATTATTTTTTCTAACTATTATGAAAAGTAGGAAATGCACCGCATAGTTTTTAAGGTAGCTGTGTAGTTGACTTAAAAGTCTGGATACAACAATCTCACAGAACAAATTTGTCAGCCAATCGCTTTCTGTCAGCTAATTATAATTTCACTGATTGGTTCTCGACTGTTAACGACCACGTGCCTTCCCAATTGTGTATACCTAAAAGCCATGGCAATGATGCATTCGCAGATGTACTCTTTGTGGCCTGAGGCAAGAAGTATAATGCAGGGAGCACGATGACTTCGAATTAGGACAAAAATAAAAGAGTAGCTACTGCTGTACAACACGGTAGACTCATTTCTAAAGACCAGCATTCAGCGGTATGTTTTCAATTGGACAAACACAAAATGTCCGATATGTGAAAAATTGAATTCTCGTTGCGGGATTCGATGTTTTGGGCTATCGTTTGATCACTAGGGCACTGGAAGTTGTTCTTTGAATGACAATATGCAAGTTTTGAAAAGTACAACCTGTTTAAGCAATATCTTACTTACTTTTATTGCTACAGAGTATACAGGCCGATAACTCCATGCACTCAGTCCCTAACCTAAACCTACAACATCTCGACCAGTTGCAACAATTGTCTAGCAACGAAAAATGCAGTAAGGAATACCCGCTCTTTCATCCAAAGGCACGAAAGGTGTGAGCATGTGTAAACTCCAGGGACACGAATATCAGGGACGATATGATATACAGTTCAGGTAGGGTCAGTCCACTTAATGCTTGACAGTAGAGCGACAAACAGTTCGTGAGTTTTCCGAGATTCTTCGGCATGGTTTTTTGAACTTGAACACATCTTACAGCACATGGCAAAATCAGGGTTCGATTTATAAGTAACAGTGTTTATAGTTTGTTTATCGTTTGTTTATAATAACAATATAAGTTTGCTGCAAATGCAACCAGAATGTCAAGGACCTGGTGGCCACTGACTGCCATCCGAAGTTAAAACTAAAAAAAAAAAAAAAATTTTAAATTACAAAAGTTAAAGAATTTAAAAGTTTGAAACGAAGACGATGGCTCGGCTGCAGAGGATGGGTTGATGGTATTGGGTTAGGGTCACGAATGCCTTACCACCAAGGTTAGACCTACCAGGGACACAGTGGTCCCTGATGGCATCGCCAAACGTGTGGGACAAGTGGGGGGGGGGGGGGAGAAGCCGGATGTAATTGTCAACGTTTCCTAAAAAATAAAAAATAAATAAGCAAATAAAACAATCGTAGGTTAAGGCTTGGCCAAAGCCAATTGTCAATCTTAATAAAAATAATAAAAATAAAGTGAAGTGAAAACATATGTTGTGAAGTTGTTACCGGATTAACACACAGCATAAATAAAACATGATGGTTTAAAACAAAAGATATAGAACAAGCAGGTATAAGAAAAGAAAATGCGCACCGAGCAGAGCTGCAGCGCACACCGAGGGTCAAGCTCGACAAAATTCAGAGAGGTCGACCCTCCTGACCAATCTCCTAAAGCTGGCCAGAGAAGGTGCCATGACAACCTCCCATGGCAAATGGTTCCAAGGATCCACAACACGATTACAAAAGAAAAAAATACGGGTGTCAGTCCTAGAGCGGTCGACCACCAGCTTCAGTGGATGGCCTCTAGTCCTCTCACAACCACAACCACGAATAACAAAAAACTTCCGGGCATCAACATCAAACAAGTTATTTAAAAGCCCGTATGCGAGAGAGAGGTCGGCGATCAACCTGCGATTTTCAAGTGTTGTTAGATTTAGAAGGTTAAGTCGCTCATTGTACGATTTGTGATAAAGGTCTGGGAGCAATTTCGTAAACTTACACTGGACAGATTCGATCAACACAATATCCTTGATCAGGCAGGGTGACCAGACTGGCGAGGCATATTCCAAGAGGGGCCTTACATAAGTCTTAAAAGCATGGACAAGAACTGTAACATCTTGTGATTTAAAACACCGTCGGATCAGAATCGCTCGGGTACGAGCAGCTTTCACGATTACGTTAATGTGTGTGGAGCTCTTCATATCACCAGTCAAGAAAACTCCAAGGTCCCTATAAAGACATCCGTTTTCAAGGGTACAATTACCAATGGAATAACTGAAATTCTTATTATTTCTACTGAGGTGCAGAGTCTTGCATTTAGTAGCGGAGATAGGTAGTTGCCATTCCTCAGACCATTTCTCAATGTGGGGAATGGCTGCGCCTAGAACATGATGGTCATGCAGGTCCGTAACGACCTTATATAGCTTCACATCATCAGCAAATTTTGGGATATTAATTTCTGGGATATTTGTTGTCAGATCATTTATATAAATGACAAACAGTAGCGGGCCTAAAACTGAACCCTGAGGTACCCCACTTATAACTGGTTGATTATCAGACAGTCTATTTCCCACTTGGACCCGCTGTTGTCGGTTAAGAAGGAAGGAGTTAAGCCATTGCATGAGATTATTGCTAAATCCACACAATACTAACTTGAAAAATAGCTTCTCATAAACAACCGAATCGAAAGCCTTCGCAAAGTCGATGAAGACAATATTGACTGGCTTACGCTCATCCACAGCCCTAGTCCAATGATCCATACAATGTAGGAGTTGGAGGGTAGTGTTCCTACCTGGAACAAAACCGTACTGGTCGGAATTTAGAATATTATTTTCATTTAGATGCTTGAACATGTGGTCGCGAATTATACGCTCAAGTACCTTGCACGGAACACAAGTGAGAGAGATCGGTCTGTAATTCTTCGGATTTGCAGAATCACCCTTTTTGTATACTGGAACAACCTTAGCGGTTTTCCAAAGATCAGGAATACTGTTAGTACACAAGGAACGTTTGAAGATCATGGTTAATGGAAGGCAAAGTTCATTTTTTAATTCTTTATAGAAGTGTGAAAAGAAACCATCCGGTCCAAGCGCAAAACTATTCTTGAGAGATCCAAGGACCCTGTAGACTAATGAGGAAGTTAGCCGGACATTTGCGCAAAGTGGGACATTATGGTTTACCGCAACTCCAATGGGAATACGCCTATTATTTTTACAAAATTACTGGCAAATGCTGAATTAAAGGCATTCGCCCTGTCCAAGTCTGATAAAAAGACTCTGAAATCCATCTTTAAGGGGGGGAATGGACCTTTTTGCGCTTGTTTGCAGCCTAACATGGTTATAGAAAGCATTAAGTGAACCATTGTTGAGAATCCTTTTTTCCCGCTCGATCTCAAGATTTAACGTGCACTTAGCCATTTCCCTCTTGCAAGTGTTATATTTGTCTTTAGCCACTGCATCCCTAGTGAGCCGGTACTGTTTCCACAACCGGAGTTTCTTTCGCGTCAGCATTGTGATTACTTTGGGGCAGTGGTGCTTTTTTGGCCTTCTAGATATAGATTTGCAGTCATCGACCGCCCTGCAGACCAACCCGTGAAAGACAGCCCACAGTTCATTGATGTCCAAAATTGGTGACATCTGCCTATGCCAGTCAATGTCAGCCAATACATGGTGCAGCATGTTAAAATTAATTTTTTCTCTCGGAGAGACTTCTGTACTATTTGTTAGATTAAAGTTAAGACTAAAGGTGACCATTTGGTGATCACTGCCTCCAAAATTGTCAATTACCTCGATCTCACTCACCATACGCTCACCATCCACCAAGATAAGATCCAAAATTCTATCCCCCCTAGTCGGCTCCTCAACAAGCTGTTGCAGACCAAGCTCGGATACGCAGGTAAAAAAAATATTCTGAACCAAGTTTGCAGAACTCTGACTCCAGTTTACGCAGGACATGTTATAATCACCCAAAACTAAATTAGGTATGTCATTGCTAAAATTTGCCTGCAAAAAAATACACATATCTAAAATTGAATGTTCGTCTCTGCCATTTGGGATGTAGCCCAGCACAATTCGCAGCTGGCCCGGTCCCAAATCAATCGACAACGCCTCAGTCGATCCGGTGTGGAGCTGTCTGACGTAGGCCAACCCAGCACGAAGAACAATTGCCACGCCTCCTCCTCTACTGCCACGATCACGACGCAAAACAATATACGACAAACCCCTCACCAGCATACTGTCAGTGACTGTATCATCGAGCCAACTCTCGGTAACAAATATTAGGTCGAATTTATCGGACAGCAGGAGGAGATGAAAAAGAGACAATTTGTTGTTCAAACTTTGAGCATTAAGCATGATGCATCGAAGTCCCTTTTTGCAAGTCATGATGTCTGTTTGCCTGAACACATATGAAGAATGAATGTTAGAAAGATGTGACACAGTGGGCGCGGAACATAAATGATTGACCGTCAAATGCCCAGTTACAGATACTCGTTTCCCCCACATACATTACTAAGACTTGGATCAACTGCAAACAGAGAAGCCCGCAAACAGTTTTGGAGCAAACTTTCCTCTTTTAGTAAGGTGAATTCCGTCACGTGCAAAGTTTTGGTTGTTTTTAAGAAGACAATCAGAAGCATCCACAAATTGAAGGTTCCTCATCTGGCACATACACTTCAGCAGTTCGTTGCATTCACTAATGAAAGTTGTAGGTATGCCTTGTCTAGATGCATTTCCTGGTTTTGGGAGAATGCCAATGACGGTTATGATAGCAGAAGGGTGTTGCTGCTCGATTATGGTGATCACCCGTGAGATTTCTGAGACAATATTTTCTGTTGAACCAGATTGAATGTTATTTGCACCAATACAAAGTATGACACATGGCGATTTCGAGGTAATCTGAAGAATATTTGGCATCCATGACTTGAAATCTTGAATAGTCGCGCCTGGTCTTGTCCAAGTCCTAGATCCATTTACACATGCCAAGCGAAGATTGCGTACATGAGAGTCTCCTACAATAATGACTTCAGAATGTGGGTTTAACATTTGATGTGCATATCATCAATAGCCGGGCTCTTACTGGGTTAAATTTGTCCAATCTTGACAGGGTGTTAGGGGATGCTCTGGTCTCGGTTTGTGTAGGTTGATTGCCCTGATTCACTGGATGAGGACTGGATTCACACACAGCCGGCCTTTTAAACCCTTGGCTGGCTTAGTCCGTGGTTTGCGCTTTCTGACGGTGATATTGGGGTGAAGTATGTCAGTTGTTGGTGGATGTAGACTTCGAACTTGGCCATCAATGTGTGCTGACAGTAATTGGACCTCGCCTGTTGACTGGCTGCTAAGTATGTTTGTGACAATAATATTTTCTCCTGATGCTGCAAGTTTGTGCTCGTTAATCGTTGTCGTTGTTAGTTCATCGATTTTACCACTGAGTTTTACACAGTTTGCAGTCATCAATTCTTCGAAATTCGTTATTCTCATGTCGATAAATTTGCAGATCGTTGCTGTGTGTTTCAAAACAACATTTCCGAAACTAGACGTTAGGTTTTTGGCGTTCAGGTCAACCAAGTCGTGCATTTGCTCCATGGCATTGAGGAGAAGTTTTTCAAAGGACGTGAGGTTTTCCGTAGCGTCATATTTTCCAGTTACATTTACAGACAAAGCCAGTTTGGGAGCCTTATCAGTGACCATGGGTTTTGGGCTAGAAATGTAGTGATTTTCACAACCATATATTGCTTCAGTAGGTAACTGTGGGTTGGCAGCAAGTTGAGGTTCCCCACAGGCATCAGGCTTAGTCGCTAAGGTATGGAGAATTGAATCGAGTTTTGATTCAATCACGCTGACATTAAAATCCATTTCGTGTCTGGCAAGATCAGTTCCTCTTTTAATTATCCCGACACACTCCGCTGGTCCATCGGCAATATTATCATTTATAGTGGAGTTGTCTGTTATGTGTGGTGACAGATTTATCGCATCAAACCACATAGTGTCTCTGCGAGCCTGCTTGGCCCGCACTTGAGAGTTCACTGAAGTTTCGTCCTCACATGCCTTAGTTGAAGGTGGCACTTCCACAAACGGATTAGTATAAACTGCATGTTGCATTGACACTGGAGTACTAGCCGAAAACATAGTCAATTTCAAGTAGCTTAAAGCAGAGGAAAAAATAAAAAATTAAAAATAAAAAAAATTAAAATTAAAAAATTAAAAAATTTAAAAATTTAAAAGAAACTTTTAAAAACTAAAAAAAATTTAAAAATCAGTGTGGGCAAGTGGAATCCCCACCGCTAGATAGATTGGGGAAGTTTAAAAAAAAAACTTTACTGGCAGATCACACAACTAGAACCTGGAACCTGGCCCAGCAGGTCACAACAAAATCAGCCAAGATGGCAGCCTCCATCAGATTCAAAGACACAAACTGGAAAACACTAATTTCTCACCAAGAACGCAGCACAGGATTCCAAAATTTGTCCAAGGGGTGCAGCAAGCATTCATAAAGGTACCTGACCACTGGTCCAGTTTCTTCCAAAAACCGCACATGTAACAGGAGCACCAATGTCACTCAACCAGGGTGCCCGGCAGAAGTTTAAAAAAAAAAAAAGCGTTGGGACCAGTGCGTACAACATACTAACCATTTTCTTTGTAAATTTCTTGACCAGTTTTGGTGTGAAATTTCCGCCAGCAGCGTTAGAGTTGCGACAAGGAGCTCCTTGAGCATAGCGAGGCGACGCCAGTTGATTCAAAGAAGGGCTCCTTAAAATTCTTTAGCGCTGTCAGGCCTATGTGACCAAAGGTTATCATACTCTGTCAGGAACGTTTATCGACTTTCGACAAGCAGAACAGTGCACAATCAACTACGCAGTGAAATTGGCCAGTTTTGTAGTACAGTATGGTTGCAAGTTTTAATTGGGCGACTGGAAATGTTCAGCGATCATTGGTAAGGACACCTGCCAAGTTGTTTCGCCGCTTGAAGTCATGATCTCAAACGTCAAGATAATCAAACCGACCAAGACTTTAAACGTAAAAAATAAATACCTAAAAATTGCGCATTAAGAGGCTAGTTCAAACAATACAAACGTTAGTAATTGTATAGCTATTTGGGTTCCTTAAAATTGGGGCTCCTAAAATTATTTACCTTTGTCAGGCCTATGTGACCAAAGGTTGCCATACTCTCTCAGGAATGTCTGCAAACTTTCGACAAATGCAACAATGTAGAACCAAATATGCAGTAAAATGGGCAAGTTTTGTAGTATAGAGATGATTGAAGTCCTCTCTCCAGCAAAACTAAAACTATTAATTTCTCGATTTCTATTCAATATATTTCGACCAAACTTGGCCAGGTAGTAGATAACAACTTTTCGAAACTTTACACCAACTTTTATACAATTTCGTGCAAGAGTAAATGTAGGGAGCCACACGTAAATTTGAAAACTGTTCACTTGTTGTTGTTCTTGTTCTTGTTCTTGGCTGACTCGGTTTCAGAAAAAACTACTGCAGCTACCTAAAATCTGAAACATGATCTGAGCCAGAAATTTTCCTGGGCTTCAACCTTACATGAACCACTTTTTCGATTCGTCGATTCATTCCGGAGTTACGATCATTTTGATTGTTTTACATTGTTTGAACCATTGTATTTAGGGGACAATGCCACTCAGCACCAAAAAGTTGAAAATGGCTGCAGATGTAGATGCACTCCTTGAGCAGCTACGAAAACAAAAAATATTAACGAACAGTGAGATCAACTTTGGTTTAGTGACAGACGAAGTGTTTACGCAAGTTATGCATGTGGCACAGAAGCATGGTATAAGTGAGCAGCGAGTAAGGGACTTTGGTGTTGACACAGTTATGAAAGTAAGGATGGCGGGAGCAAGGCAGGCCAAACAAAATGGTGGGGTTGCTGAGCAGTCAATTCAAGGAAGTGAGCAGAGTAAGGCAAGTGGAAGAGAGGCAGCGGTGCAGACTGTTAAGCTGTTCAGTGCAGCAGTAGCAGGACAGCCACGTACGAGATGGGGGGAAAGTGAAGTGGAAGAAGTGTGTGATGAAGAGGATTGGGGCAACAAACAGCAATCACGGCAGTTGCAGTCTCTGAAAAAACTATATGGAGGGGGACTCACAAATGTGCGCATGCCGAGATCAGTGGTGATCTGTGCGCCAGCAGGTAGGCCCTACCCCTTTGCGCAGATTTACCTCGCAGTGGAAGGCGTTATGGGAGAAGATGAAGTTGTTGCAGTGGGTCCACTGAGGGTAAGCTATGCGTTTGAAGTTGAGTTAAAATCCTCTGCAGCATAGCAAAGATTGTTGAAAGCACGACTTGACATTAATGGCCATCTAGTGGAGCTAGTTGACTTGCATGAGCAGACAGTTCAGGCAAGGCTCCATTGGTTGCCACGTGGGATTACACCACAAGAAGTGGCCGCAAGTCTGGTGTGCATTGCTGTCTTAGAGAGCCATGCGTTCGAAAAGTTACTGTTAAGGGGTAGGGCAGTATGTGAGACCACAGTGCGTCAAATCACGCTCCGCCTGAGGGAAGGCTACACGATTGAGGATGTGCCAAATGTAGTGTCCATAAAAGGCATTCCAACGCTCATCTTAGTCAATGACTGCGCACTCCAATGCTTACGTTGTGGACGGCGTGGGCATTATCGTCGAGCGTGCTCGAGCCAGTTGTGCGACACGTGCGATGCGTGGTATGACCCGAGACATATGTGCCCCCATCTGCAAGCCATCGCCAGGGCGAAAATTGCACAGCTAGCGGCGCAGTCGCAGCTGCAGCAGCAACAACAGCCAAAACTAGGAGTGAATAAAGTGAGTGCAGTGCAGAGTGGTAAGCAACTCAAGCAGCAGACCATGCTACCGAAGAAACAACAACTGCACCAGCAACGGCGATTGCGGCAGAGTTGTGGCAACGAAGGTACGAGTATTCTGGGGCATCCTGCCTTGAGCACCAGTGCCCCTTGTCTTACGGTGGGCTTAGATGAAGCAGGATTGCAGCAGAAGGGAGGTTTGGGAAGTAAAGACGGCAAGCAAAAAAGCAGAGATGAAGAAGATGGACAAGTGGTTGTTACGACTCAGTGTGATGATCAGGAAAACACGAGTGATGGGCCGGGGCTGACGCCACCACGAAAACGAAAATGCAAACGAAAAAAGTCGCGGGAGTCAACAACGTCGGTGTCAATGTTGTGTGGTGACAAAGGTTCTACAATAGGTCAGACGCACGAAGAAGAGAGATGGAGTGGAGATGATATTGACATAGAGTCTGAAGATCTTGGACTGGTAAGTGAGATGGTGACAGTGGAGCAAGATGAATCTGCGCATAAGTTTGTGGAAATACTGACTGAAAGTGCGGGTACACTTCCAAATAGCTCCGGCACCTCGTTAGTTGACAATAGTCAGAGTATTGTAAGCTGCTGTGGTTTGGGGGGGTGGTGGACAGGAGATGAGGGGTGACTTTAGTTAGGACACTGTTGCGAAGTTCGCGGCTCATTTAGGTTATAAAATTGTTTCCTGGAATGCTCGAGGCATTCAAAGGAAATTGGGTGAGGTTGAGATGCTCTTACGATATGCTGAAGTTGTGAGTGTGCAGGAGGCAAATGGCATGCAGGCCTTCGATGCCTCGGCCTGGAACGCGGATTTCGTGTTCTCAGGTGTTAAGGTTGGTGTGTTTGTAAACCGGGCCGTTCCCTACACGGTATTTCCTATGATTAAGTGGGTTCGAGGTACTGATGCAGTCGCCATACGAGTGTTTGTGTCGCATCAATGGGTGACGATGGTTTTTGTTCACATTACGAGCAGTCCATCAGTGAGTGACTGGTTGCAATGGTTTAAGCAGTTCCCGGCACCTTTAATTGTTGGTGGGGGATTTCAATAGTAAACACTATAATTGAGGCTCCTTACAAGTGGATGCACGAGGTCGGAGGCTGGCAAAAGCAATCGCTAAGCACGATTCAGAGATCATGCAAGATGGTACTCCCACGTTTGTTCGCTGGCAGCAAGCTGGTGTTCAGGAGTTGGTCTTGGACTTTTTTATTTGTTCTCGTAGTGTAGCAGCAGCGTACACTTTTGAAGTTTCCAATGATTTCCGTGGCAGCGACCACTTTCCAGTGGCGCTGTGTCCACGTAGAGGAATGGTTACTGTAAGTCAGTGTCTCACGGCGTTCAGCACTCGTGGGCAAGCAAGATGCAAGCGTCCTGAAGTTAGTTGTGGCGTTTTTGGGGAATGGATCAGCCACGGTTGAGTCAGCCGGCATGGTGGACGAATAAGTGTACCATTGTAGTGCGTGACAGATGCAGAAGTTATCGGCAGTGGCACAGGGCACCAAGTGAGGAGCGGTGGTTGACATACCAGGGAGTGTCTGCAGAGACACATTACATTTTAGGACAGGAAAATGCCTTGTATGGGGAAAGATTATGTAGTGCTGTGGCGGAGTCGAATTCACTGCACCAAGCGTGGAAGGCATTAGGGCGGAGTGGGAGTAAAGTAGTGCAGGAATGGCTGTACAGTGCGGGCTCCACGATTGGTAATCGTGTAGTGTTGCGACAGGAGCAGATGGTGGATGCTTTTAACACCCACTTTGCGAGTGTGTACAGCCTTGATGCGGGTGTACCACCGCCAGCTCCAACTCCGACTCCCTGGGACTTTCTGAGTTTCATGCGGCTTTAATGAAATCTAAAGACTCCAGTGCTGCTGGCATTGTTGGTGTTAGTTACGCTACTTTGCGGCAACTGTCACACGAGAAACAGTTTCGCTGTTAGCCTTGTTCCAGCGGCTCCTGGATGGGACAACACCTATCCCTCGGGCGTGGCTGTTCACGATTTTGGTGTCAGAGCACAAACCGAGGACAAATAGGTCTGAGGTGCACAATTATCGACCCATAGCACTATTATCATGTATACGTAAAGTGTTTGAGCATATGGTCATGCACCGATTGAGCTGGCATATTGAATATTCCGAGTGCCGTGCTAGAGTGCAATTTGGGTACCGACTGGGTCGTAGTGCACAAGATGCAGTGCTGTTCCTGCTTACCAGCATCCGTGAGGCATGGACACAGGGCAAGGTCGTCCTTGCGGTCTTTTTAGACATCAAGGCGGCCTATGACACTGTGTCCATAGCGTGTCCATAGCATTCATCGCTGTTGAATATGGGTGCAAGTGCGGAACTGGTTAATGTCATTGCTGCCCTTCCGGGCATGAGATCGTTTGTGACCAGGATTAATGGGTGTTGGTCGACGGAGGAGACCACTGACAGAGGGCTGCCGCAAGGGAGCTGCTTGAGCCCGACATTATTTGCAGTGGCCATTAATGAGGTTCTAGTGCAGGTGTCCACCGCTGCCAACATAGTCTGCTATGCAGACGTTGTTGCCATTTGGTTTGTTGGAAATAGGTTGGATTAGCTGACGGCACAAGCGCAGGTCACCCTAGATTGTATCCAAGGTTTACTCCGTGAACGCGGATTGCTTCTGGCTCCTGCGAAGACGAAGGCAGTTGTCTTTATGCGATACACGACGGTAGCACTGGATCAGGTTCGTTTGCATGTAGGAGACCAGGTTATCCGTCCCAAAACGCAAGTTAAATATCTAGGCGTCATGCTTGATTCGGCACTAGATTGGTCGTTAGACATAAGGAGAGTGACGGAGAAAATGCAAGCACGGTTGGGAGTGTTACGCGCCTTGTGCGTGGGCAAAAGTTACAAGGAGAGCACTTGTTGCTGTGTATAGGACGTTTCTGCGATCAGTCATGGACTACCATCTGCCCTTTTTAGACACTTCCAAGCGACATCTGCAAGCTGTGGTAAATGTCGGCTTGCACGTAGTCACGGGCTGCATTGCTTCCACTCCGG
The DNA here is from genome assembly GCA_023313725.1 of Lithobius niger. Taxonomy (NCBI): domain Eukaryota; kingdom Metazoa; phylum Arthropoda; class Chilopoda; order Lithobiomorpha; family Lithobiidae; genus Lithobius; species Lithobius niger. Next base: position 47,135 of record JAHWFP010098129.1, on the reverse strand, counting down.
TTAGTGCACTGGGGGTGGAATGTAATGAGCCACCGGTTGAGTGTAGGGCCAAAGAACTCCTTGTGGCGCTGTGTCTATGGAATTTGAGTCGAGGATCACTGCATCCAGTGGGGAGAATTCTCCATGACTATGCTGGTCTAACGGTCAGAGCAAGGAGTATTTTAGGTGAGGCTGGTGCAGGGATCACCATGGTGAATCAAGTAGCGGGTGCACCCTGGTAAATTGCGAGAGCCCGACCGCTAAGCCCATGGATCTGGTGCCCTTATCTGTGGCAGATCTTTGAAGTGAACGCCACCGATTGTGGTGTTTACAGTGATGCCTCATTCTGTTGGGCTACCCTAACAGGTGGCTTGGGCATTGTGATTCCGTCGCTGAAGGTAACCATGAGGAGACTTGTGGAAAACGTCACATCCAATGTGCTATGTGAACTGTTAGCACTTCGATGTGGCGATTGATTTGAAATTGCCTTCGTTCACGATCTACACAGATTCCTTAGCTAGTCATAGGCTTCTGAAAAGGGCGTGCGAAAACCTGGATGTGACTGACCCGGTTGTGTTCACGGTGTTATGGAAATTCTGGGAAGCGTCTCGGATGAGCAGAGTAGAGTTCCGGTGGGCAAAAGGCCATAGTGGAGTTGCCGGGAATGTGGTAGCGGATGGTGTGGCGCGCGAAGCGATTGCGGAGGGGTGCACAATAGTGACCCCAGTGTTGTCGCCCAAAATGCGACGAGCTGCTGTACAGCGGTGGTCTCACTCGTTGTAGCAAAGGGACTGGGACGCCGGTGCAGTAGCTAGGGAGTACCATGCATTACACACGATCTGTATGCCTAAGTACGTAGTTGATAGGCTAAGTTTCCAAGACACGAAAGTAATTTCCAGGTTGAGGGTCGGGCACACACAGCTGCGAGAGCATCTCTTCCGGTATGGGTGGGTTAACTCACCGTATTGTGCTTCTTGTTTGGTGGATGAGACACCAGAGCATGTGCTTCTGGTTTGTCGGAAATATGTGCTGCACCAAGAGCTGCGTAGTGTATTTGTAGATAGGGCGTACAGCTTTGGGCCACGGCTCTGAATAAATACTCGTAGAAAGAATCGGTGTCTGCGGCCTTGCAGTGCTGGAAACACCGGTTCTCATCAGATCACCGAAGTTAAGCAGCATCGGCCCCGATTGGTACTTGGGTGGGTGACCTCCTGAGGATCCATTACGGGTGTTGCAGACATAGGGCCTTAGGGCTTCGTCGGGCAGATGACCGGGTGCGGTTAACGCTCGCTAAAACCCTTTGACCCTTTGAAAGAATCGGTGTTTCAGCTAAACGTATATATTTTTAAACCAAAATAAGCTGCATTGTTGGCCTTGAAAATGGCAGTTAAAACGACGGAATTGCGTATTTATTTCGCAGATGCAGGCTTTCAGAGCTGACTTGAATTGTTTCAAAATGGCCAGCAACAATCGACTTCATGCATAAACCTTTGTAGCGTGACGCCATAGCCGTAAAAAAGGTACACGGATTACAAACAAAAACATCAAGTGTTCCATAAAAAAGGGGTTATATGATTGAATTTTCACTTGTTAAAATGTACATGGATAACAATTGATGATTTTTAATTGAAATAATCAAATGTACAATTGAGAAAATTGCATCTGTTTAAGTGCTGTTGTGCTTTACGTACCATATATTTAAAACGTAAAGCACAACAGCACTTAAACAGATTTCTCAATTGTACATTTGATTATTTCAGTTAAAAATCATCAATTTTTATCCGTGTACATTTTAACAAGTGAAAATTCAATCATATAACTCCTTTTTTATGGCACACTTGACGTTTTTGTTTGTAATCTATATATATTTCGCTTAGGAGCAGACTTAGCTCAGGAGCAGACTTACTGATAAGAGCAGACTTGATGGAGGCATTGTTAGGGAGAATTAAACAAACGAAGCTTCAACAATTAGCAAAAGTGCGTGCCGGCTCATTCTTGCTACGGTAGAAAAGAAAAAGGGCGAGCGGCCAACTCTAACAGTTAGAAACAAATACTATTACTTCAATAATGCTGACTATTACAGCCGAGTTGAATCAGTGGGAATCAGCGTGATTCAGCTAGACCAGCGTATGTTACGTCGGTGAACAACTAGTAGTAATGTAATTTTGATTGGGCAACTGAAAATATTCAGCGATCATTGGTAAGGCAACCTGCCAAGTTGTTTTGCCATTTCAAGTTATGAACTGAAACATCAAGTTAATTCAACAGACTAAGACTTCAAACATAAAAGTAAATACCTGAAAATTGCGCATTAAGAGACTGGTTTAATAATACAAATGTGAGCAATAATTCAGATACCGCCAAATTATTTTTCCGTTTTCGCAGTTTGAAGTCATTATACAGGGTGTTCCAAAAGTCCCGGATAGGCTGAATAACTTTTGAACGGATGAGAATTGAAACTTGCACCTTTGGATTTGCGGTTGGGTTGTGAGCTCTATCTTTTGGCATAAGAGACATCGCAGTACCCCCCACAGTGGAGGCCCCAGGGGGCGCAACTCAGTAATTTCAAATGGGAAGGGGGGTCAAGTACGCGTCGTATTAAATCCCTTAACGAGCTGAAAAATATAGCGCAAAGAAAACGTCGCTACGTTGCTCCAATCAAAAATGGCGCCCCATCAAAGTTCGAAATAGCACTTTGCATTGGAAGCATTTACGCCACTAGAAAACGATTCAGAGATGTTCACAACGTGAAGGAACGTTCCAGATGGATAAACTGAAAGACTTACCCTATTAATATTATATTTAAGCCTCAATCCCCCCCCCCCATATTATATTTGTTTTGGAGTACAATATTCATGTTTTATTATTCTCGTGGTTGGAGATGCGATAAAAAAATAATGTTTACAAGAAAAATAATGTTTACTGCCAGGTTCAGCTATGTTGACAGTGCAAATGTTGCGTATTGGATCACTCTTTTCTTTAGAACCAAGTTTTTAGTTGTGATTGGTACAATATTGTAATGGTTTTGTCAAGTACTCACTCTGTATGCTCTTTGTTCTCAGTTTTGCCTTTTTCTGATAAGTTTCGAAAGTTTAAGAGCTCAGCAGACATTATTGTAAATGGTTCTATGGTCTCTCAATGAGCATTGGTAGTGAGTGATAAGTGATCACATGACTAGTGTGGATGGCATGAGCATTGACCAAGTTCAGTCACGTTCAGGTTAGAGAAAATTATTCTAATTTAAGTCTATTAATTACTTTGAACAAGTCACTATGTTCGTGTGACATTTGTTTGTGGAATAACCAAGGAGTACCAGATGAATAAACTGGGTAGATGTAAACTGAATGCCTAATGATTTACTGCCAAAACACTGTCCATGACTTTGCCATGGTTTCATCCTACATTCTAAGCCTTCACTTATCTCTGCAATACACTAGCCCAGGATCCATGAGGATCTTTGCCCTTTTGGATATTCACATGGATTACAACAAGGTTATGGGCCCAGTGTTTCAAAGAATATTTCAGTAATCATATAAAGGTGATAAGGACAAAAGAAGATAGGAAAAATCCATTTAGCGATAATTCCATGTCAAAGTCATTTGTATACAGTTATGTTCCATAGGGAGGAGTTAAAGCCCAAACAGGAAAAACCTTTGAAGTCCAACAAAAGCAAGGAATTATTCATATGAAAGACAGTCATTTCCAGTGGGGAAAGAAAAGTCTCAATTGAGCTGAGTACAGAAAAATCTTTTAAACTATATCAATGCACACACATAAGTTAGTGGTATGAGCATTCATGCAAATCTGGAGATGCTATGGTAGGTTTCAACGAGCAATTATAACATTCTTCAAATTGATGCCAGTATTTACTAAATTGAAGAGAAACTATTCAAATGTATACAATTCAATGAAACATATTAGAGAAGGTAAATCATAAAAGTGTGGTGTATGTGATAAGACAGCTCATAAGAATATATCAACACAATGGTCGGAAGTACCTTCTCTGAGTTCTACAACTTTTGAGAGCACAATAAAGGTTCTACACACTCTTTTGTTCCGAAGCCCAGCCTACAATTTGTTGTCAACGATAACAGCCTGCAATGGGTCTCTGGTGAGTGGAAGTTTTAAAAAAAAAAACATAAATGCTCATTATTTCACCCATTATGTAACGCATTATGTAATGCACTATGTAACCGGATGTCACAGGTTACATACTTTACAGGTTACATACTCACTCATGTGGTGACATGATTTATGTACATGCTATGTTTATTTAAAGGACTTCAACAACAGTGGACAGGAAACGGAAGAGAACATCGTGGTAGAGGAAGCAAACAGGATGTCTCTGTTTTGAGGGAAGAAGCAGAATGATAAATGTTATTCATGTGCCTGTTATGGGCACATAATTGCCCTACCCCGACGTAACAATATGAACATAACGACAATGCAAATTATTTCTCACCAGACAAGTATTTTTTATCGAAGCAAATGTTGCAACCTCAGCTGGGACTGAATGGACTTTTGAGACGGTATCAACGCATCATTTCTGTTACTCAAAAGAACTGTAATATCTGTAAGAACAGTTTTCTCTGCTGTTTTATCAGATAGTACTGCACGTAAATGTGGTATGGAAGATAACCACATGAATTTCCTAAATGTAACAGGGCCTATACCATCGCCTTACGACGCAATGAACATTACTAATAAGAGGAGAAACTTGACCTTTTAAAACAAAATATATAAATATATATAGATTTTGCATCTCAATAGACAAAACATGGAGATAAATCCCAAAGGACAAGTAGTGATGGAAGCATCCTTGGTGGACCAGTTCTTTATTGTCAGAGTATAAAGGCCTAGTAAGACTACAGGCGACATAGGTAAAAAGTAGCAAGTACCGTCCAGCCAACTTAGTATGTAGTGCCAGTATCAGCGGTCGATATAAGAGACAAGACCATCAACAATCAAGAAATCTATATTACTAGGATGGAGTGCAGCGCCATACATTTCATAAAGGAATTAGGGAATCCTAGGAGAGAGTACCAACGTATAAAACACGTAAATGAATAGTGTGGCCGAGTAATCATCAAAATTGTCATGAGCATGGTGGTCAGAGATGGTTCACACAGCTTCGTACTTAGAGAACAGGACATCACATTCCGGGAACAATGATGAAATAGAAAATGTCTTCCAACTAGCGACGAAGCATAGCCTAAGGAATGACCTGTGTAGCATACACATTTTTAGAACTGAGCCAAAAGCACATGAGAGATAAAAACACTGTCTAACATTTTGGTATCAGGGGATACATAAAACCGGTGATACCATCATCAGAGAATTTAAATAAAATATTAAAAAAACTCCTAACATTGTCATAAGTGGGTCAGTCACCATGTACTGATTTCGTGCTGCAGTACTAAAATAAAGTACAGCTTTAAAATCACGCTTTAAGTATAGCTTTAAAAATTACAGCCAGTAATGTTTCCAATAAAATGGTCTATTAAACAAGAAATTTGTGTACAAAAATGTCAATAGATGCTTAAAATATCTACAAAAAAAAATTAGTGGTAACTTACAGAGCAACTAGCAACACTCAAGGACGCAGGCAAAGTGAATAACGGAAGTGACATGCATGTTCGGTCTATTGAGAGAGGGGTAAAATGAAAGACCGCACTGTGGTAAAGGGAGGGATTGATCGTACAAATAGCATGGTGAGGACATGGGGGCCTTCTCAAGAAGGGTAGGAACAAAAAAGGGGTGAGCTGACAGAAATGGGGAAAGGAAATGGGGAAGTGGGGAAGAAGAAGAGGTGGGGAAGACGGAAGAAAAGGAACAGTTAGAAAACGGTAGGAAGGAGAGATAACCAGGGGTGGAGGAAGACAGGTAAGGAAAGAAACAGTAAGACAAAGGAAGGGAAGCTGCAAATAAGTGGGTGTGCGGGAAAGAAGGAACACGGGTGTAGGGAAACATGGAGAAAAAGGAGCAGACCAAGGGCGAGTACACATTTAGAAGAGAGCGTGGAGATGAAATGTGTAGCTGCAGCCAGTAAGCCATGGCCTGTGAAGTGGATTGCAATCGGTTGGTTAAAAAAACTTGACGGCGGAAAATCTCAAAAGCTTCAAGGTTTAGTCGTGTTCCGGAGTATTTTTTGTAGTGTAGAACTTGGGCGAATTCAAATTTGGGTTTTTGTCCAGTTTTAAGTTGATGCAAATATAACGAGGTAGCTTCTCTGGAATTTCACGTCTGATTTGTGGTGTGAAATACCCTGCTTACGGCTCACAGTGTGGTGATGGTAAGTGTGCGTGCATCCGTAGCAGGTAATTTTGTAAACAATGTTCTCTGTAGTTTGTTGGTTGGATCTGCGAGTCTGCTGTTGTTTGAGGATGGGTGGTTTCAAGAAGACAACCTGCAGTAAAACGAGAGATTCATTACGTGTAAATTTTTTGTTTTGTTTTATAGTGTTGAGTTGTATGTCATAAGAATGTCAGGCCAGGGGATTATTTTTCATAATAATTAAAAGAATTTCACGTGATTTCGCACATTTCGTAGGAGTTTTTTTTTTGGGGGGGGGAGGGGGCGGGGAATGAGTAATAAGTAAAGAACTGGTTAGACGCCACGTGCCCAGTAGAGAAGCTCGCCCTCTGAGAACAATTTTACAGCACATTAAGCCAATATTAATACTGTAAGGACAGCGCTCAGCACTGCAGAGAAGCCTAAAGCTACCCCAGCGTTGCGATCCATTCCACCATAAGCGGAGACTAGATTTCACTTTAGCCCGTCTTTTAGTTCAGTGCTTAGGGATATAATTTCATTCGTATTTAACGCTAGGATTTATGTGTATTTACAGGTGAAAACAAGCCAGTTGACAGTTCAAGTGGACGTTACGAAGTCATTATGACACCGCCATACTGCAATAAGGATCATTACGCATCAGTGGTAAGTTAAACTAAGTTTGCTGCAACTTACACAGGGGGTATAGAAACCTTTCTTACGTTGTTGTATGTCAGTAGACTAACTCACGTTGCTTTCGTACTAAGCACTTTAAGAAGGTCTGTGTGTCTACCTAAAATAAATATCATGTCACTTTAACCAAACCACCGTCTTCCTACGTCAGGTAAATGCCTGAAATTAAAGCATGAAACGTCAAGAAACGAAGTAGAAAGTTCAGCCAATTAATTGAGAATTATTGAAACGTAGTGAGTTGCGTCCCCTTAGTAGGAAATGCAGTATACACATTGTCGTTTTGAGTAACTCGGACGTGTCCTGCATTAGCTCTACTCCTAAAGTTTTACATCCTTAAAGCAACTTGAGTTCAAATTGACGAGAGTTAGAACGACGTAAAAAGTCTGTGTATCCTGACTGTTTGTCTTCAACAAGCATCCCTTCCATGCTAGGAAGTATTCAATGTTTCGGTAGTGACAATGCGTCATCTTGTCTGGAAAGCAAAACACGTAGCCACTGAGAGTGATTTTGTCTCCCAAAGCCAGCTTATTAGACTTGCTTAGTGAGCTCACAACATCTCCTGACTTCCAGA
>JAHWFP010098129.1:400-15901 GCA_023313725.1 Lithobius niger | reverse complement strand
CTTCCTTCCTCTATTTCTTCTCTAGGGGCCGAAGGCCTACAATGGCATGCAAGGCGGAAAACCCGATGTATGCTCCCCCTTCCCGGCTGTACAAGGGAAAACCCAACAAACGCACGGTTACTCGAAGATGTCCCTGCCTTTATTCCAGGCCCCCTGGAACGAAATGATTAAAAGTGGTTTCATAACATAACTAAGGTGTTAAGCAAGGGTTAACAACTTTAGATCACCCTATACTCCTTACCTAATTAACATATCATTATGCACCATACCACCAAATATGACACCGACACCCCTAGCCTCTACCCTTTCCCCAGTTCCCCCTCGGGGGATAGGGGAGTATCATAACATACCACTACTTTCGTTGTTGCAGGCGTGTTGTTGTTTTTACTTAAGGGAGCCAACACCAAATCGGGTTATCGCCCCCCCCCCCCATATTTCGCATGTCACAGTCGACATGAGCTCCACAGCAAATATCGCCTATTTATAGTATAAAACTATAATGTTTAGACGGGTAGCGTACGATAGTAAGACCCACAAAAGAATATCACCTTACAAGAGCCACAAAAAAGTAGCTATGTCACTTTAGAAAATAATGGGCTTCAAACAATGGTTTAATTGTATTTAGTCATAAACAATTGGATTGAATTGACTTACCAGAGCCTAAGGTCTACTTTTCAAGTGCTCTATCCATGACTAAAAATACGAAACTAAAACTTTACATTTGTATGGCCAACAGACAAAGGAAAAGCTGAAAATACAGATGCAGTATCCAAAACGTTATCATTTTCAAAGAGGCATTGACAAAGTACAATTTGTGTTTTAAAAAATCCAGAAAGAATGCCGTTTTCAAAGAAGTATTTAGAAAGCAAAATGTCTGTTAACACAATTTCTGTCAGGTCAATTAAAAGAACTTTTGGCGGATTCTGAGCTTCGGAGGGGAAGAGTCTTGCGTTGCTCTCTCTCACTTTTTGCAAATCTGCATAGTTAGTGGACCCTATAGTTCTTAGGGAGTTTGTGCCCCGAGCTTGGTTCACGCTTTTTACTATTGGCAAACAATTTCTTTTGACGTTCCGATAATGAAAGAGGAACCACGTTGCATCTCAAATATGTACCCTTGGTTAAATTGGGTAGGGCAACAAACACACACACACCCATCAAGTGGAATGCCGGGAATCATGGAGGAAGTCGTATTACCCTCAATGGTCACCTGACAAGCAGCAATTTGGTATGAACGTGGTAACGTAGTAAAAAGTGAATACTACCAACCAGGTGCGGATCCAGAGGAAGGGCGATGGGAGCGATCAACGCTCCTAAAACTAAGTAAGACATACGAGCTAATAATACCGTAATATTGTTGAAAATCATCTTCACTGACTGCGTAAATTTACTATGATTCCCTATAGGCCTACAGACAGAGGCATACTTACGAAAAGATCATAATTACAGCTATTTTACGTCGGTTTTATCCTATTCTCTTGCTTTCGTCCATTGTTACTATCAACAATACAAAAACAGACGAAAGCAAAATAAAAGGACGATGCCAATGTAAAAAAATCTGGTGAAATATTAATTCTGTGCCCTGCTGTTTCAGAAATATTTCTCAATCTATTTTAAGACAGCAGAATAGCTCGAAGGCGACATGAAGAATCACGACATGAAGAATCGAACAAGTATTAATTAATTGAATAAGAAAGCTCTAAGAATATAACGAATTTATTATACCTAGAATTTTAGGTTTAACAGAAATTGGTGGGTACATTAAAGTAAAAGCTTACTTTTACTTGTAAAATAAAACATTGGGAAAAAAAAAGAGTGTGCGTTACATAAGTCTTGCTTGCATCCCTTCTCCCCGTCCCCCTCCCCGGACCCGAACATTTGTGAACTGGGACACGATTGGAAAATTATGTCTTCGACGTTTAGCTGATGCGAAATCGCCCTCCTAAAATTTCATCCTGGATCCGCTACTGCTACCAACTGTCATCGTTCTCCGTGGTGCAACGTTCTTCAATATAACCCCTCCCCCTTCCCATCATCTTGACAAAATGTCACTCAGCTTTGCTTCATAACTCAGCCTAAATTCTATAAAATGATACAGTAAACCCTACGTCATGAAAGTTGCTAATTGTCGAATGAAAAGGCAGGCACGACATCATCTCTAAGATGGCTATAGTTGTAGGTTGACAGTTGGGGTATACAGTAGCCATCTCACACAACAGGTAATGATACAAAATGGCCGACTCCTTTGGGTGCGGTCATTTTGTTTTCGTGACGTCATTCTTCAATATTCCATCCTCCAAACGGTGCGGGCATATTAACGCCACTTACAGTCACGTGGCCTGCTACTTTATTTGGCGTGTGTGTCTCAGCCGTCTTGCAAAAGAAACAGTTCCGTTACTCAACGTTCAACATTTTTTAAAGATCGTAACCTGATCAGTGCAGCAACCATTGCAGGAAAAAAATTAGAAAGAAAAGATATTGACTCAGGAGGTTTTTCTACTTTTTTCTTAAATTTAATAATCAGCCCTAATTAAAGAAACCATTTTGGTTACCCTTATTAGAAAAAGAACTTCTCCATCTTTTATCTAAGAGTGTTTAATTTAATTTAACCTAATTTAAAAATTATGTACGATTGTACATATCAAACTAAAAACAAAAGCAAAAAACAACCAACAATCACCCATCTAGATAGCCAGTGGCAAGTTTCCCCAAGGAAGTTTTAAAGCCAGAGAGATTGGTGTGCTGTACATATTAGATTGGCATTCACAACTTTATAACTTTATATCTTAATTATACTTACAATAATAGCAGTTTAAAGTCAGGAGTTAACATGCAGGTATACAATTACGATGCTGTGAATGGGACTGACGATGGACCTGTGTTTTCCGGTTCGATTTGGTGAAATCATGAAGGTAAACATTTGTAACACTGTAAAGGGTTTTTTTCTTTTTTTTTCTTGGCTTTATGTCTGGGTCTTTAGTTGTACTTTAACAATCATGTGTTATCATGTCAAATAATTCTGTAGTTAATCTCGTCTACATATTTTTCCATTTCAGTACTCGTTTATCAACAGAACTGCAGAACCTTGTCTATCAACTGAAGACTACTCAAATTGTGTAGAGGAATGTTTTGTCCAATTCACTGCAGAAGTCGAGAATGGGAATTTCAGGTGAAATATTTACGTTCATAAATGGTGAAGTGTACAAATAGTCATAACGAGCAAACCGAAAATGTAGCATCTAATAGCCAATAGTTGGACATTGGGTACCAGTTGGTTTAAGGTAAATTCGCCAACACTAGATCCGAATATTTCGGTGCCAAGTAGGATGAATTCAAGATGGTGTCCATAAAAACATCTTTTTTTGGCTTTTAATGTCAAAATCCTTAAACAGTTGATTGTATTGAAAACAAATTGGTTACAGTTAATATTAACCAATAAATTCTCTTCAGGAGTTTACATATTTAAATAAAGAAAGGATCAGTTAACGTATTTAATGAAAACTATCCTTCTGACTCTATTGTGTGCGCAGCGTGTCTTGAGTTCTGGAGGTATTTTATGAGCGGCTTTGTCTTCCTAGAGGGAGCGGCTTTAATCGACTGCCGCCATTGTGCTTGTAACCATCTGGGATATCAACAAGCCACTCTGCTACCAAAAACACATAATCGATTATTTGTGTTCGTTCTGGGGCGAACTTAAGATGGGCAGCGGACACTATAATTCATCGTTCGCGTCGTGGTATGTCGTGGTAATTGTACATCGCGTATAACTGTTATGTATATAGCAACTTCTGACCATAAATAGATGCTTTATAATTAAAATACTCGGTTGTTAACTAAGTTCAGTTAAAATATGGAGCTGAAGCTGAAATTTGTTAAACTTAGGGCTGAAGCTACGGCTATGGCTTTGTATTTGTAGTAGCACTGCTTACTGTTTGTAGTCATGCAAAATGTCATTAACTATGACGTAGGCTACCATTAAAGAAAAGTTTTATCTCATCGGTATGGAAACGTGGGATATAAAGAGTTGGCTTCGGTCACACGCCAACACCGTAACTATAATTTTTCTGGAAGTTTAAAAAAAATCTGTTTTTTCTTTGTTCAAATAGTTATTGTGATCATTTACAAATACTGCTAAAACCTAAGTGTCTGTCCGGCTGGCTGTGCACAATTTCAAATGGGACCTTGGAAAACTGGGTGTGACTGACTGACTGCCTGGCTATGTTTTAATTTTTTTAATTTGTTTAAATTTAATTTTGAATCTTTTAATTTTTTTTTTAATTCCTATAAAAAAATTCTTTCTCTTAAAATTCTGAAGCCATTTTAACGTTAGGGAAGCCATGGGCCTTTTGCCACAAGTGTACATTTTAATCCGTTACAGATAATAGGTTTTTGGTTGATGCACCTGCGTTCCACAAGTTTTTTTTTTTTTTAAACTGAAACCTCACTCTGATTTCGTACAAATTCTATCACTCACTTTATAGTATGTGTAGCGCATGCGTACCTTATTTCTATAAAATACACAGTTCTAGTATGCCAGTGTTACTAAGTATCAGCCTAGGGCATCGGTGTTGAAATCTCAGCTCTAAGAGCTCGTAATGCCGTCAAAAATGAACGATTCAAACCAAATGTTGAAATTCGCCCCAGCCAAATCCTACTTCCAGAGGGGGTACATTGGGCAACTCCTTGCTCTTCTTCTGGGGGCGTGCCTTTGTGTGTCCTCTCTACTGGTCAAACTACACCACCTAAAATCTTAGGAATAGGCCCAAATCATAGTTTCCTATGTGGATATGTGGCTTTTCAGGTTATTTTAATTTAACGGAAATAGCTATAGACAAAAACGAACACGAGCTAACCGAAACAATGCTACTTTATTGATTAAAAAAACAAGTTCTGACTAAAACCAAATTGTCCCAATGCACATATAAAGCTGTAACACGGTATTACATGAAAAACAAGCACACCATGAAGCCAACGTTTCGCATTGCATCTTGCTGTTATGGATGTGACTTGGCATTGGCTCAACAGCGGCCTACACAGATAAAAACTGAGCATGTGATTGCGCGCGAAGCGAGTCGACCTCTTCAAACCAGTTGAAACCGGTCTATGAGCACGGCACGTAACCGATTGCGTAAATTCTGGCAGGAGCCCATTGTCCTAGCGTGTATTAAACAGGAATCCTTAGTTGGTGTATGGGGTTCAGCTTAACAAGTTGGACCTCTGTGACTGGTAGTTCTGGTGCTACTACAACGACCGCCAGAGCCTAATATATATTATTATCTAAGTGCTCGTTGTATAGTTTCGTAGCTGTGCAGTAAAGACAAACTAAAAATTAAGCCTTAAAACTTGAATCCTGACTATTTGTCTTGTTGGGCGTAACAAAGCAATACAACATTAATGTCCGTGTAGATTACATTCCTGTTAAAATCCTGAATACTGTTCGGTACACTCACAAATCCTACTTTTTAAATTTTAATGCATATTAAAACTAAAGGTAGCTTTCTGTGCAGATTCAGAATGGCGCCACACATTCTGTAAAGATACGAATCTTACTCCATAGTGTGTAGAAGTTGCTCCCACTGTTCGGTGTAGATAGGAATCCTGCAGTCTCTGGATGAATATGCAGTGTTTCTAACCTACATCTGCCACTGGGATAATTTTGATTTCTTTCAGATTTTGCACGTAGAGGATCCAACTATTAGTTGATATAAACTGAAGCAATATCTGTATCATTGCTGCTATTAAGATCTAATGGCCACGATCGTGAAATCAGGCAGCTATTTTGAAATTATGCTTATTATCGTCCGAGTTCCTTCAACGGAGAGTTTAATCTTTGATAGCAAGGAAAACGGTGAATGTGCCGTCATTACTCTTAATCTCTAAGGGTGCCAACTTGACATCAGGTGGCTATTTTGAAAACACGCCTATTATCTTCCAATTTCCTTCAAATTAAGAATGTAGACGATATATTTGTTCACCAATAGAAACAAGGAACGTGCCATCATCACTAGTAATGTCTAATGGCCGCCATCTTGAAATCAGTCACCCATTTTAAAATTATACTTATAGTGTCATCTGATTTCCTTCAAATTTAGTGCGTAGAAGAAATAGTCGATGGCAGTTGAAAAAAATAATGTGTCATCTTCACTATTAATCTGCGATTGCTGTTATCTTGAAATCAGTCAGACATTTTGAAATGTTGGTTATTGTTTTCTGACTTCTTTCAAATTTATAATGGAGATAGTTGATGCAATAGGTGATACTGATTGGAACAGTGAATGTGATATCATCAGTATTAAATCATAATGGCCTCATTCTTGAAATCAGCTGGTCATTTTGAAATAATTATGCTTATTATCAGCCTATTCCTTCAAATTTAGTGAAAGAAGATACAGTTTATACCAGTTGGAAAAATATTCTGCCATTGTCACTATTATTAATAATAATAATAATCAGCTTTATTACAGACACCAAATGGTAAAAGAAAACTGGAAGGGAAAACATTACCGTCTAATACCAGCCCCTAATAATTTTAAACAAGATTTACAATTTCTAGGCTCAAATGTTGGTGAGTAAAAATTAAAGTACAGATAAAAGATCAAATAAGATCAAAAAACTTTAAAAAATGGAAAGACTAACCTTTTGAGACCCCGTTTTACTAAGAGACCACACCGGTCTATTCCAACAATTCTTGCATATTTGCGTACTCGCGCTCACGCACTCAATGGAGGTGCCCCGCTGACGTCACGAATTTCTGTGATCTGTGGATTCAACATGGCCGCCGTTTTCGACCTGATGAATCGACGCAACTCAGGACTAACAAACTAATGAATACTAATTATAAAACGTAAGTCGGACCGCTCCGAACGTAAAAAGTGTGTTCGTGTGTATTAAGCTACCGAATTCCAATTGACAATATAACTGAAAATGAGCACTAGACGCCGGACGGCCAGCGCTAGCTGAAACTGGTAACCATGGTAACGAGTAAGTACGGCTTCTGTGCACGATCCCAGCGGCTAATATAGCATGAACCGTCTCAATTGTTCTTCTTTGGTCTCAACGTCTACACGAGCTATTTTTCGAGACTTACAGTTGTTTATTATTTACGAGGACAATTCAGTTCAAGCTGTAGGCCTACGGGTTTGTCGGCAGTTGTTATACAGCAAACACCGCTTCGGTACCAGTCCAACGGACCACCTCCACCAACCGGAGTTTTGAGTACATAACTGGCCGGTGTTTTAGCCATAAAATGCTTGGTTATTTCAGCGACTTATTTGATCAACGCATAGCTGCATTGCATTATGTTCTTTTGTTATTTGGTTTCCTAATAAAGTTGTTAATTCGTCATCATATAAATCCTATCCTGTGCTCCTATCAAGAAAACGTGATTTGAAATGCGCAACTATAGAATGAATAAATTGGTGCTTATCAATAGTAACAGCCAATGAGAATATGTCGCATCTCGTATCTATCCACTGTATTAAAACGTGTGGTTTGTTGATTAATTTATATACTATACTATAGTATACTATACTTTTGTATACTATACTATACTGTTTTATTCGTGTAGCAAAGTTCTATTCGAGAAAGGTGTTAAAAAACGAACTTTCTACGACTTAATCTAAGCGCCGTTTTCGTCAGTCAATGTTTCGTTTATGCCCACACAAAAAAAACATATTTGTGTGTGGAAGGGGGGACTAGGATCTACGTCGGCGTTTGTTTAGCATTAAATAACGCTGAATTATGCATATGATTGGCGTGCATGGAGGGGGAAGGGCATTTTTTATGTGTTGTTTTAAAATTGATTGTTATAAATAATGTTTATGCATATAAAAAAAATCAAGCAGCAAAGCTTAAAAATAGCTGGTACATGAAATTGTGGTTAAGATTTTTGTTTGGTAATTTATCGTTTGTTAATACACCTAAAAAGAGTCAATAGAGTTAAAGCAATCAACCTTACGCACCTTCAGTGCAGTATGATTCTCCCCCCCCCCCAACCCAATTTACTGATAATGTACTACAAAGTAAAGTGTTTATAGATATAACAGTATAAAAGCAAGCCTGATGAAAAAGAACAAAAGACACGGGAAACTGTAAGGGTGCGTTTACGCAACGAGACCTTCTCGCTCGCCGAACGCTATTTGCTAGGCAACCGTTATTTATTTACGATTAATTTCCCGTTTCTGTTAATTGAATGAGGTAATAGGCAACAAATTAAATGTATTAGCAATGAACACAAATTATAGTTCATTGCGTTCGAGTGAACTCTAATCCGTTTTTATTCGTTTACCTTCAGGACTGTGAGTATGGGGATACGAGCTGTAATGTTTTTTTTTCTAAACGGCGAAGCCGTTTTTTGCTCAGTTAATTATATAACAACACGGATTTAGAACAAAGTGCAACAGTCATTTTACCATTTGTTGCCATTTCACGCTATTTCCAAAATTTGCTATGCTCGCTGAAAAAGCAGTGATCAAACGACGGCAAAATAAATAGCTACTCGCAGCGAGAATTTAAAATCCAACATGGCGTCCATTTCGGGGTTGTCGAATCGAAGACAACTCATAATACCGGCATTCAGAAATATGTCCGTCGTCTTGTACAGCAGTAAAAATTGTTTCCTTGTTGCCATAAACGAACGCTATCATGTTGCACGCTTCGTACGTCGTGTCGCGAGGCACGAGGAGGAGATTTGCGTCCGCGTTGTTGCCATGGTTACTACGTATAGACAACTTGAAAGCTACATTAATTGATTTAAGGCGAGAAGTAGCCAGCAGATTTAGTATTAACCAAGTGAAAGCTAGTAAGCGAGAAGTTTATCGTTGCGTAAACAAGCCCTAAAGCAACGAAATTTGCAGGGTTAATTTTTGTTTGTAACAAAAATAATAGTGTCAGATGAAAACTCCTTATCTGGTCGCTAATTATATGATTGCTCATTTGCCGTATTGTAGTACCAACAGTTAGGAGACGAGTTTTAAAAAATATAAAGTGCTATATACTATATACTTTTCTGTGCACCACGCATTCAGGATTTTTAGTAGTGTACTGCTGATATGTCTGCCTTTCCAACTGCATACGTCAATAGCCCATTTGTATCCTCCTCCAGTAGCTCTGTGCCAAACAACACACCATGTTACTAATGTAGAGGTAGTGCATCCTTGTTTACAATTGTATTGATGGGGTACAAAACTATAGCGTGTGAAATCCGTTCAACTATACAAAATTCCAATCCAGGTTAGGTTTTAGCGTATATAGCCCTCTTTTCAACTTGACTTATGTAAAATTCCAATCCGGGTTAGGCTTCGGTGTAAAGTCCTCTTTTCAACTTATGTAAAATTCCAATCCGGGTTAGGTTTTGGTGTATAGCCCTCTTTTCAACTTGACCTATCTCTCAGGAACGCGTCATAGTAGCAAAACAACATAACAGTAAAAAACGACAAAAGAGTAACAAAAAAAGGAGCGTCATAACAGCAAAACGTCATAACAGTAAAACATCATTAGCAACGAAACTCTTTTTTTTTTTGCCTGACATCGTCAGGCCAAACCTCGCACGTCCACTTCGTGAATCATTGGTGACTGTTTGGAGGCAGACCGTAAGTGCATACATGCTTCATATCAGAAGTTATTGCCACTCCTAACTTTCTCGGCACGATGTCGGCCTGACCCATTTTTAAAAGTCTTCGGTAGCCTTTGTGTACCACCAGTCTTTCACTAATTTGGTACAGCTGAACAGCAATCTACGGAAGTCCATTGAGACCATCATTTTTTTTAGTTTAAAATTTTTAAAATTTACAAAAATCACTTTTATTCGCATTACTTCATACCTTTTAATCGTGATTTTTTTATTTTTTATTTTTTATCGGAGTGCACCAATAACTTATCATGAATCAAGGGGAGTGGCCAATGTAGCCTACTATTGATCAGAGGAGGACCTGTTACTTCGAAGCTGAATCCCACACCCCTCCACTTTTTTCTACATCGCCCACCACTGATTTGGGATCCACAGCGAGTCTAAATGACTCCGTCAAGAGGTTACGGAGTGCTTTGGCCACTGCCAGTCTTGAAAAAGACCTTGATCTACGTGATATCTCCCTTAAACTGGATCTGATCACTTCAAACACAACCACTCTCTGCCAGGAAGGCTCTCACCCCACCATTGCACCTGTCACTGCGTAAACATTGGCGAGTAAAACTGATTCGCAAGCCAAGCTTTCGCATGATCACTACACAAATAACTTTTTAACATTTACAAAACTTATCGTAATTTGTGTACAGGATCGGTTCGCCGTCCTGGAAACTGTGCTTTTATCGAGATTAGATGAACTGACAGCGAAATTGGAAGAGAAATTGGCCAGGATTGATTCTGCTCCTTTGGTTGACCGGTTCCCAGGTGTAGTTTACGGCCTGGAAAATCTTCAACCAAATCTCGCCTTCAAACTTAAATCTGTCCTGGCTTCCAATGGTCAGGGTTCCCCAGTGCTACTGTCATCACACATCGATGTCTTACCCAACTCTAAACCCATATCTGTGCCTATATTAAACAAACAAACAAAAATCATACAGCTTAAACATTTTCCAGCCATCGATATTTCCCTACCCAGCACGTCTGCTCAACCCGCCTTTAATCTACCACCAAATGTTAAAACCCGTCGAAAACGAAGAAAGACCGTTTGCTACTCCCCGACAGTTTCTGCGAGTTCTGCACAACAAAAATCTGCTGATCACGGTGAAAATACAACCATCTTCAAAAACACTGAACAAATCGCTCGTCTAAATCCTGTGAATACCCACAACCAGTCTTCCAACCCAGTCCTCCATACCCAGTCGTCCAACTATCTATGGTCAAACGAGAGGCAGGTTGTCGTTATTGGCGATTCAAACACAAGTTCTTTGCAAACAAACCTACACCACAAATCTGACACTTGCACCTACCCTGGGTGCCACGTACACCATATCCAATGTCGGATTCCCCAAATCCTTTTGAACACCGATCCAAATGTACATGTCGTTATTTGTGCAGGTACTAATAACATTGAGGTTGATAATCCACTGTCCATCGTCGACCAGCTATCAAATTTAACCTCAGTGGTGAAACATGAGTGACCTCTTGCTCAGATTACTCTTATTGGTCTGTTCCCTCGCGTGAACAACCCAAGGTCGGTGGAAGACATCAAAGTGTCTCGTGAAAATTTTTTGCTGCAAGAAAGATGTATTGCGGAAAATTTAAGTTTTATCTCTCTAGACTACCAACTAATGTCCCATCAAAACTTATGGCACGGGATGGCATTAACCTAACAAATTTAGGTAAGAAATGCCTTTCTGAACAAATCAAGCTGATACATCATGGCCCAAATCCAGTGGCTGAAGATCCTATTCAACAGGAAAACTTTCACCATTAAATGGGAACTTTATCGGCATATCTGCAAACCCACATGGTCCTGCAAAAACTGTAATTACACATCCTACTTCTGATGAAAATTGTGGAACTAGTACTCCTGGTCCTCATGGCCAACCAATGGCAGCTCGTAATATTAGATGCCTTCTTTTAAATGCTAGAAGTATAAATGTAAATTTGTGTGCTCTCCACCAACTACTTTCCCAAAATAACGTCGATCGTTTTTTTATAACCGAAACATGGCTGACCAGTTCAATAACGGAAGGTAGGGTTTTAAACGGCCTTTCTCTCGACATTTTTCGACGTGATAGGATCACACATGCTGGGGGTATTGCTGTAATCTTCCGAAAGGGTTTAATCCCCTCTCTCTCTCTAAATTTCCATCTGGGGTTGAGACACTCTCTGTTAAAAATCCTGATTCTAAACTCCAGTTCATTTTGTGCTACATCCCACATAGCCATCCTGAGGAATCGGTTATCAACACTGCACTCTTTATTAAATCTGCGCTTCAGAGGTTCTCAAACATCATACTTGGCGATTTTAATTTCCCTACAGTTGATTAGCATACTTTATCGTCCACTAATCGTATCCCCAGTCCCTTTCTGGAAGAAGTTGCAGACTGTGGTTTCATCCAACTCGTCTCGTAACCTACTAGGGGTCAAAACAGCCTTGACATCATTCTTACGGACGACAAACGTGCTGTAACTTATGTTAATGTCTTAGAGGGACTTGGGGCTAGTTACCATTGTATGGTCTCGTTTATTTTAATCAACAAGTATCCACCAAAATAAATCGCAGCCCAAAGTCTATAAATTTCCCCATTCTTCGGAAATTTTTGGACAAGATCGATTGGTTTGCTGAAATGGTAAATTTCACTGACACACAATCTGCCTGGGATTTCTTTCTCAAGCATGTACGCACATGTACTGAGCACTGTACTGAATCTTCAATACCTAAACAACATAATGGACCTGTTTGGTCAAAAGAGTTACAAATCATCAGAAGAAAAACCTTTCTGCTTGGCATAAAAGAATGCTACATCCGACGCCTAATAACTTAGCAAATTACCGACTCCTACAGAAATCTTACGTACAGTGTTTATCCGTGCTGTATACCAACTGTGAAAAGAAAATTTTAAACGAGGGAAATCTTGCTGCTCTCTTCCGTTTTTATAAATTCAAATCGAAATCTTCTCTTACATTACCCCCCTTGTGGTTGATGGATGTATACTTACTTCAGCTATTGATAAAGCTGAAACTTTTAATTCAGAATTTTCAAAACACGGAATTATTGATGACGGACTTGCACTTCCCATTAACGACATGCCTATAATAAATTACTCCTGTTCCGAGATAATCTTTAATATTGCCAATATTAAAGAAGTCATTCACCACCTTAAACCTAGCCACTCAGTAGGCCCTGACGGTTTTTCTGTTTATTTCTATCGCCAAATTGGTGACCAGGTTGCTCCGGCCTTGACAAAAATTTGTTCCCTTTCCTTCAGTACTGGCGTCTTGCCTACTGTCTGGTCAACTGCAATTGTTGTTCCAGTTTTTAAGAAGGGTAATGCTGCCAAACCACAAAACTATCGTCCAATTTCCCTTACTGTTATCCCATGTAAAATTTTCGAAACCATCGCTCGTAATGTAATGATGGCCTTCATCAACAAACATCACATTATTAAAAACGACCAGTTTGGTTTTTTACCTGGCAGAGCCACTACCAACCAACTTTTGCTGGTACTTGACAAATGGTCCTGATATTGGGGTTGGAACTCGGATTATCTTATTAGATTTCAAGAAGCTTTTAAGTCTGTCGTGCATTCTAAACTGTTATCTAAACTGGGCTCTATGGGTTTTGCTGGTAGGATCTTGGACTGGATAACTGCATTTGTTTCTGGACGTACCCTACAGGTATCTATTTATTGAGAGAAAACTCTCAACTCCCTTGCCGGTTATCAGCGGAGTGCCCCAGGGCTCTGTCCTGGGACCACTACTCTTCATCTTATACCTTAACGACTTAAATAGTACCTGCGACTTGGTTTCCCAAGAAAAATTCGCGGATGACCTGAAGCTTCACACGCCAGCCATCTCCTCGGTTGATTACTTTAATCTTCAACACGAAATTGACCGTATCCATCAATGATCAGCTCCCGCTTTCTTCTGAGAAATGCTTCGGTTTTCGTCTGGGTAGACCATACGATTGCCCGACTCTATATCTGGGTACCGAGGTCCTCGGGGGAAAACATGAAAATGTGCGAGACCTTGGCGTCTGGTTTCAGTCTAACCTCAAAAACTCTACTCACTGTGACACAATTTCTGCGGCTGCTAGTCGTAGGCTTGCCATCGTCAACCGTTGCTTCTGCTCGGGATCTGTGCTCACAAAGCTCTGGGCCTTCAAAGTTTATGTGCGCCCTATGCTAGAGTACGTGAGTCAGGCTTGGTCCTCACACCTACTAAAGGACATTGACAAAATAAAGTCAATTCAAAGGAGGTATACCAAGTCACTTGCAGGCCTTAGAAACTTAACCTATCGCGATCGCTTAAAATCACTTAAACTTGACATCCTTGAGTGTCGTCTGTTAAAAGCCGACCATTTTTGACCTTCCAAATTCTACAGAACTTGTTACCTTTTGACCTGCCGCTGTTTGAGTTCAACCCACTTTCTAATACTCGTGTGAACCACCTCAAGTTATCACTTCCCCGTTTCAAAACAAATCTTCGGAAGTCCTTCTTTGCCATTCGAATCATCCCAGTGTGGAACTCACTTAGTGATGAGATTGTCTCGGCCCCATCGCTTCCATCGTTTAAACATAAATTAACAGAACTAAACCTTATTGGCTTCTTAGATCGCCCTGAACACGCACCTCTAGTTTCGTAAATCTTTTCCCAATTTTATTTGCTGTGTTTCTTTTTTAATCTAGGATTGCTATAAGTGGCCTCTTTTGAGCCCTTGCATCTCCTTTTTACTTTTATTTGAGTGAATAGATTGCTTTTATTATTATTATTAAATGACACAATATAAAATTGTATTTTGATATTACAGCGCCCCGACATAGCAGCAAAAGAACTTTGCTACAAAACGTCAATACAGAAAAGCATCATTAGCAGCAAAAAGCTAACAAAACACAATTTTAATTTGCTTTTACAAACGACACAACAGTAAAGTTAATTTAACAAAAAAACGTCAGTACAGCTAAACAACATAGCAACACGACCCAACAGCAAACTGACACAACAGCAAAAGGACACAACTGTAAAACGACACAACTGCAAAACGCCACCAACAGCAAAACGGCAACCAAGAAACGTCAACGCTGCAATAATGTCATAAGTATTTTCCACACAGGTGCTGTGGTTGGGCCAGGCTGGGGCTGGCAGAGGGCGTCACATCTCCGACTCCCTTCAAACTTGCTTTGCTGTGGTGTCCACCATCGTCCCACTTTTAAATATACCGGTTTTTGACAAGCTTTTTTAACTTACTGTAATCATGGGTTCTATTCCCTAGCAGTAGTCAAGATAGAACTAGCAAGACGTTTTTATAATTGTATTTATAAATCAGAAGGTATTACTTGATGAGAATGAGGTCAAGTTGAAAACAGCAATAGGCAGGGCCGTAGCCAGGGTTTTAAGTTAACCCTGCAGCAGTTCTTACAAAAGTAAAGCAGTTTTGCAGAAAATTCTTTCTGCGAGTTTTTTTTTTGGCACGGGGAGGGAGGGGTGGCGGAGGGGGGAGCAGAAAGTGCAGAAGTATTACGTCACGCCGGTATACAAATGTTTCATCGTGAACAGAATAAAACAAAATTGCTGAACCGATATCAGTTGACCGATAAAAGCCACCCAAGGTGACGCTGAAAAGTGTGCGCAAATAAATTTGTTAGTTATAGCTTTGCTGCATTGCTAATAGAGGAATAGCACCGACCATAACTTTCTTGGTTTCGGTAAACAAGGAACCAGGAAGCAGACATTCCTCAAAAAAACTGTTTCAACAAAGTTGATTGGGCGGGATAGAAAAATACTTAAAAATAGTACACTCGAGCAGGCTAAAAAGACTGAAAACTACGAATCCTACCGGGAAACGTGATGTTGTCCTCCGACCCATACCTTATATTG